>OX578133.1:80938944-81233944 GCA_951213105.1 Amaurobius ferox | reverse complement strand
TTAGCTAACATACTGCTACTGCAGCCACCCTGTGGAACTCCTGAGACTCGTAGGTATAATTTCTTTCCTTGAAAAATATAATTAATGAAAATAACAAAGTGAAGAAGTTTAGGAAAATTAACAAAACTAGTATGAGTTGTAAGATTAATAATATATTCATTGTATAGAGCCAAAATTACATCATACAGGTCAGAGATCTTGATATTATTGAAAAGATCTTTGAAATCAAAAGTTTGAAATCCTATTAGATTTTTAAGGGATGTTAATCTATTCTTTAATTCTTTACTATTATTAAGAATAAGGTAATTATTGCTAGACTGACGTAAACTATCATTAATTTGATTTAAAGAATTTAGAAGTAATTTACTCGCAGTAGTAGAGTAAGTATTATGCCCACTAGTTACTGTTCGAAATTTAATATGATTTTTATGAAATTTTGGAATAAGCACAATATATGCAAATTTAACAAATTTATATGTAATATTTAAGTCACTATACATATTGATAATTTTTAATTTAATACTGTTAATGGAATGTAAATCAAGTTTAAAAAGACTATTATTTTTTAAATAATTTAAGAGAAATTGTATATAAATTTTTTTACAGATAATAGCATAATTATTAGAGGCTTTATCAACATAGGTGATAACAAAAGATGTTTGTAAATCAATAATGGAGGGTTTAATATTATCAAAATTATACAAGGATCTAGACAATTTAATACTACTAATAGCATTTTTAAAATAGATTCTAATAAAGTAAATTTACACATATTAAATGCCTCTAAAGGCATAGCATATGTAGAAGATAATTTAAATATATATTTATCAAGATCAAGATAAATGGATTTTAAAACGTTAATAGAATTATGACAAGAGGGTAACCTGAATTTAGTGCCAAAAGACATAATGGTTCTCAACGAAATGTCTTTAACAATACCTAAGTCTCCTGTAACTATATGCCCCAGGTTCGGATTGAGAAATTTAGCATAATCTTTTACTGTACAATAACATTTATTTTCTAAAATTGACTTAGAATACTGATCTAAACAGAGAGATTGGGAAATTTCATTATAATTAAATATTGATCTATCGAAAGGCCGGTTGTATTTAAAAGTCTTTGATACACTCAAACCTCCAATAGGCATTAAATGCTTGAACTTGTTAAAAAGATGACCAAAATTTATAGAATTATAAATGGGATGCTTGAAAGAAATAACACAATATGAATTAGTAGAAAAATTAAGATGATTTTGATTAAGTTTTAAATATAAATACTGTGATCTTGTAATAAGTAAGTCATAGAAACTATGATTAAAGTGTTTATTAGCAAGATTTAATTTTAGGAAAATTCCATAAACTCTATTTAAATGTTTTTTCTATACCGCAAAAACCCAGGATTTAATTAATTTCCACTGAAAAGTGCTATTAAATTTATTATGTAAACATATTATCTCAGCTTTATGATTAAAAGTTGATGAACTTCCATTGCCACTTTAAAATCTTTTAAATTTAACAGATTTACTATTATATAAAGGAGGTTTCAAGAACAGGTGATTAAAAATAGAGTATTTATTATCTACAAAATTATTCTTCACAATATTACCATTAAGATATAGTTGATTTAGTGCATATGGAAAAAGAGTACAATTTGATTTTATATAATAGTTTTCAAAATAAATCCTATCTGCAGAATTTGTTTTTATATCCAATATATGTATTGTTATATTTTCAAAACCGTGTTTAGCAAAGTGTTTATATTCAATTTTATTAGAATATATATATATATATATATATATATATATATATATATATATATATATATATATAATATATATATATATATATCTATATAATATATATATATATATATAAATATATATATATATATATAATATATATATATATATATATATATATATATATATATATATATATATATATATATATATATATATATATATATAGTGTCCCAAAAACATTAACCTCAGCTTTTATTCCTTAAATCATTAAATACTGATCTTACACATCTTCTTAAATAATAAAAGGCAATGTCTGTGTGTGTGTATGTGTGTCTGTCTGTCTGTCTGTCTGTCTTATACACTATACGTTTCGCGACCGCGCGTCGGAGAGCTACGAAATTTGGCAATCGGAGACCCGGGGGGGAGGGAAGGGGACACGTGAAAACCGATTTTCAAAATTCTAATTATTTTTTTATTTATTTAATGTTTTATGCGATTTCGACCTTTTTTTGCCCTTTTTGCCCTTTTTTCTCCACGATCCAGACATCGTAGAAAAAAACAACTCACACCATCGGAAAGAGCAGACAATTGCGAGTAAAAATATATCAATTTCAAATCTGAATTTCGATTTCTAATATTTTTTAAAGATTTTAAAACAAAAGTCACTTTTTGCTCAAGAAAACGATTTTTGGTTTTTAAATTCTCGCATCGTGAAAAGTACTCATAATTTCGACTAATAATTTACATTTTCAGAAAGGTCAAACATCTGGCATTCTTACAAGTCCAATCTGGTCAGGAAATATTCCGTATTGCCCACAGGATCGGGATTTTAAAAGTTTCCGAATTTCGATTTCTCGGCGTTCCGCTCGGCGTGCCGCTTCATTTCTCCACCGCTGAAGGAAGGAAGGTGGTGGGTGGGGACGTCAAGGTGGAGGTGACGTCACGGTTCTGTATATGCATAGCGATGGGTGGGACAATAAGAAACCGAATTAGTTTTTACTTTCCGTTTCCCGCGCTTCCGATTTTAAATGAAATAAGAGCTTAACATATGCACTGTAGAAATTATTATATTTATATTTTAAATGATGGAACGATATGGATTTTTTAAATGGATATTTTAATTTTATGGATATTTTAAATGATGGAACGATGGATATTTTAATTTTATGGATATTTTAAATGATGGAACGATGGATATTTAAATTTTATGGATATTTTAAATGATGGAACAATGGAATGAGGATGATGGAATTAAGAGCTTAGAGAGCATATGGTCATTTTAAATTGTAAATTAGCGCGCGGGAAGTTAGCGGTAGGCCCGGGTACGATTCCCGCCACTGCCAAAACTGCCGAAGTGTTCACGCGGAATACGATCACGTTAAACATGTGGGCCCGTAAGTCCTTCCGAGAGGTTGGTGGTAGGGGAAGGAGGGTACGGCCTAAATTGGGTGAATAAAAAGAAAGTTATGGAGATTGTCGCGGAGGGCGAAGTAGCCCAGTGGTTAGCGCGCGGGAATTGCACGCGGTAGGCCCGGGTTCGATTTCCAAAATTGCCGCCGTGTTCACGCGGAGTACGATCACGCGGAATAAACATGTGTGTCTGTAAGTCCTTTCGAGAGGTTGGTGGTTGGGGAAGGAGGGTACGGTCCCCGTGGGTGCCTCTCCCACTGGGTTCCGGTCTAAATTCGGTGAATAAAAAGAAAGTTATGGAAAATGTCGCGGAGGGCGAAGTACACCAGTGGTTAGCGCGCGGGAATTTCACTGGGTAGGCCCGGGTTCGATTCCCGCCACTGCCAAAACTGCAGCCGCGTTCACGCGGAGTACGATCACGTTAAGCATGCGGGATCGTAAGTCCTTCCGAAAGGTTGGTGGTAGGGGAAGGAGGGTACGGTCCCTGTGGATGTCTCCCCCACTGAGTTCCGGTCTAAATTGGGTGGCACTTCCTGGCCGTCCAAACAGTTACCTTACACCTTCTGGTAAGGTCGCGCCAGCGAGTGTGCCACGGTTACAATTTGCCACGGTCAGAATTTTCAAGGGTAGCGAACAGGCTGGTCGCCAAAGGCGGCTAGTCTTCTATATAATAAAAGGCAATGTCTGTGTGTGTGTGTGTGTGTGTGTCTGCCTTATACACTATACGTTTCGCGACCGCGCGTCGGAGAGCTACGAAATTTGGCAATCGGAGACCCGGGGGGGAGGGAAGGGGACACGTGAAAACCGATTTTCAAAATTCTAATTATTTTTTTATTTATTTAATGTTTTATGCGATTTCGACCTTTTTTTGCCCTTTTTGCCCTTTTTTCTCCACGATCCAGACGTCGTAGAAAAAAACAACTCACATCATCGGAAAGAGCAGACAATTGCGAGTAAAAATATATCAATTTCAAATCTCCATTTCGATTTCTAATATTTTTTAAAGATTTTAAAACAAAAGTCACTTTTGGCTCAAAAAAACGATTTTTGGTTTTTAAATTCTCGCATAGTAAAAAGTACTCATAATTTCGACTAATAATTTACATTTTTAGAAAGCTGAAATATCTGGCATTCTTACAAGTCGAATCTGGTCCAGAAATAATGAAAATTGCCTTCAGGATCGCAATTTTAAAGACGTCATGATTTTATATTTCTCGGCGTTCCGCTCGGCGTACAGCTTCGTTTCTCCCCCGCTGAAGCAGGGAAGGTGGTGGGTGGGGACGTCAAGGTGGAGGTGACGTCACGGTTCTGTATAGAGCTCCTTTGCTCTATATAAATTATTATATTTATATTTTAAATGATGGGACGATCTGGATTTTTTAAATGTATATTTTAAATGGATATTTTAATTTTATGGATATTTTAAATGATGGAACAATGAAACAATGGAATGAGGATGATGGAATTAAGCATATGGTCATTTTAAATTGCAAATTAGCGCGCGGGAAGTTAGCGGTAGGCCCGGGTTCGATTCCCGCCACTGCCAAAACTGCCGCCGTGTTTACGTGGAATACGATCACGTTAAATATGTGGGTCCGTAAGTCCTTCCGAGAGGTTGGTGGTAGGGGAAGGAGGATACGGCCCCTGTGGATGCCTCCCCCACTGGGTTCCCGTCTAAATTGGGTGAATATGTAGAAAGTTATGGAGATTGTCGCGGAGGGCGCGGCAGCCCAGTGGTTAGCGCGCGGGAATTGCACTCAGTAGGCCCGGGTTCGATTCCCGCCACTGCCAAAACTTACGCCACGTTCACGCAGAGTACGATCACGTTAAACATGTGGGTTCGTGAGTCCTTCCGAGAGGTTGGTGGTAGGGGAAGGAGGGTACGGTCTAAATTGGGTGAATAAAAAGAAAGTTATGGAGATTGTCGCGGAGGGCGAAGTAGCCCAGTGGTTAGCGCGCGGGAATTGCACGCGGTAGGCCCGGGTTCGATTTCCGCCACTGACATGGAGTACGATCACGTTAAACATATGGGTCCGTATGTTTTTCCGAGAGGTTGGTGGTAGGGGAAGGAGGGTACGTTCCCTGTGGATGCCTCCCCCACTGGGTTCCGGTCTAAATTGGGTGGCACATCCTGGCCGTCCAACCAGTTACCAGGCCCGGGTTCGATTCCCAAAATTGCCGCCGTGTTTATGCGGAGTACGAGCACGTTAAACATGTGGGTCCGTGAGTCCTTCCGAGAAGTTGGTGGTAGGGGAAGGAGGGTACGGTCTAAATTGGATGAATAAAAAGAAAGTTATGGAGATTGTCGCGTAGGGCAAAGTAGCCCAATGGTTAGCGCGCGGAAATTGCACTCGGTAGGCCCGGGTTCGATTCCCAAAATTGCCGCCGTGTTTACGCGGAGTACGATCACGTTAAACATGTGGGTCTGAAAGTCCTTCCGAGAGGTTGGTGGTAGGGGAAGAAGGGTACGGTCCCTGTGGATGCTTCTCCCACTTGGTTCCGGTCTAAATTGGGTGAATAAAAAGAAAGTTATGAAGAATATCGCGGAGGGTGAAGTACCCCAGTGGTTAGTGCGCGGGATTTGCACTTGGTAGGCCCGGGTTCGATTCCCAAAATTGCCGAATAAAAATAAAGTTATGGAGATTGTCGCGGATGGCACGGTAGCCCAGTGGTTAGCGCGCGGGAATTTCACTCGGTAGGCCCGGGTTCGATTCCCGCCATTGCCAAAACTGCAGCCGTGTTCACGCGGAGTACGATCACGTTAAACGTGTGGGACTGCAAGTCCTTCCGAGAGGTTTGTGGTAGGGGAAGGAGGGTACGGTCTCTTTGGATGCCTCCCCCATTGGGTTCCGGTCTAAATTGTGTGGCACTTCCTGGCCTTCCAAGCAGTTACCTTACACCTTTCTGGTAGGTCGCGCCAACGAGTTTGCCACGGTCAGAATTTTCAAGGGTAGCGAACAGGCTGGTCGCCAAAGGCGGCTAGTCTTCTATATAATAAAAGGCAATGTCTGTGTGTGTGTCTGTCTTATACACTATACGTTTCGCGACCGCGCGTCGGAGAGCTACGAAATTTGGCAATCGGAGACCCGAGGGGGTGGGAAGGGGACACGTGAAAACCGATTTTTAAAATTTTAATTTTTTTTTTATTTATTTAATGTTTTATGCAATTTCGACCGTTTTTTGCCATTTTTGCCCTTTTTTCTCCACGATCCAGACGTCGTAAAAAAAAAACAAATCACACCATCGGAAAGAGCAGACAATTGTGAGTAAAAATATATCAATTTCAAATCTGAATTTCGATTTCTAATATTTTTTAAAGATTTTAAAACAAAAGTCACTTTTGGCTCAAAAAAACGATTTTTGGTTTTTAAATTCTCATATAGTAAAAAGTACTCATAATTTCGACTAATAATTTACATTTTTAGAAAGCTGAAATATCTGGCATTCTTACAAGTCTAATCTGGTCCAGAAATATTAAAAATTGCCTTCAGGATCGCAATTTTAAAGACGTCATGATTTTAAATTTCTCGGCATCGGCTCAGTTCTTCAACGGCATTTCCCCCCCATCCGCAGTAGTTTCTTCACCGTCTCCATGGAGACCGCGCTTTCGGTTTTAAATGAATTGAGAGCCGAGCATAAGTGTTGTATACATCGGGCGAAATGATATTTTAAATGGATATTTTAAATAATTTAAATGATTGAATTATGGTGGTTTGAATTGTGGTGATGTATTTGAAATTATTATATTTATGGATTGGTGGAACGATATGGATGTATTTTTGATTTTAAATGCATATTTTAACTTATGGATATTTTAATTTATAGATTTTTAAATGGATATTTTAATTTTATGGATATTTTAAATGATGGAACGAGGATGGTGGAATTAAGAACTTAGCATATGGCCATTATAAAATTTAAATTAGCGCGCGGGAAGTTAGCGCGCGAGAATTGCACTCGGTAGGCCTGGGTTCGATTCCCGCCACTGACGCGGAGTACGATCACGTTAAACATATGAGTCGATAAGTCCTTCAGAGAGGTTGGTGGCAGGGGAAGGAGGGTACGGTCTCTGTGGATGCCTCCCCTACTGGGTTCCAGTCCAAACTGGGTGAATAAAAAGAAAGTTATGGAGATTGTCGCGGAGGGCACGGTAGCCCAGTGGTTAGCGTGCGGGAATTGCACTCGGTAGGCCCAGGTTAGATTCCCTCGACTGCCAAAACTGCTGCCATTTTCACGCGGAGTACGATCACGTTAAACATGTGGGTACGTAAGTCCTTCCGGGAGGTTGGTGGTAGGGGAAGGAGGGTACGGTCCCTGTGGATGACTCTCCCACTGGGTTCCGGTCTAAATTGGATGAATAAAAAGAAGGTTATGGAGATTGTCGCGGAGGGCGCGGTAGCCCAGTGGTTAGCGCGCGGGAATTGCACTCGGTAGGTCCGGGTTCGATTCCCGCCACTGCCAAAACTGCCGCTGTGTTCAGGCGGAGTACGATCACGGTAAACATGTGGGACCGTAAGTCCTTCCGAAAGGTTGGGGGTAGGGGATGGAGGGTACGGTCCCTGTGGATGCCTCCCCCACTGAGTTCCGGTCTAAATTGGGTGGCACTTCCTGGCCGTCCAAACAGTTACCTTACACCTTACAGGTAGGTCCCGCCAGCGAGTGTGCCACGGTTAGAATTTGCCACGGTCAGAATTTTCAAGGGTAGCGAACAGGCTGGTCGCCAAAGGCGGCTAGTAAATAATAAAAGGCAATGTCTGTGTGTCTGTGTGTCTTATACACTATACGTTTCGCGACCGCGCATCGGAGAGCTACGAAATTTGGCAATCGGAGACCCGGGGGGAGGGAAGGGGACACGTGAAAACCGATTTTTAAAATTTTAATTATTTTTTTTGTTATTTAATGTTTTATGCGATTTCGACTGTTTTTTGCCATTTTTGCCCTTTTTTTCCCACGATCCGTACATCGTAGGAAAAAACAAATCACACCATCGGAAAGAGCTGACAATTGCGAGTAAAAATATATCCATCTCAAATCTGAATTTCGATTTCTAATATTTTTTAAAGATTTTAAAACAAAAGTCACTTTTTGCTCAAGAAAAGTATTTTTGGTTTTTAAATTCTCGCATAGTAAAAAGTACTCATAATTTCGACTAATAATTTACATTTTTAGAAAGGTCAAACATCTGGCATTCTTACAAGTCCAATCTGGTCAGGAAATATTCCGTATTGCCCACAGGATCGGAATTTTAAAAGTTTTCGAATTTCAATTTCTCGGCGTTCCGCTCGGCGTGCCGCTTCTTAACCGGCGTTTCTCCCCCGCAGAAGAAGGGAAGGTGGTGGGTGGGGACGTCAAGGTGGAGGTGACGTCACGGTTCTGAATAGAGCTCCTCTACTACAGGCTGACTTATCAAGCATATTGAAGCCCACCATAGCTGGAAGAGCAATCCATTAGCATTAGCTCTATTCGCATTTTCACTTTATTAAGTTTTATTGAAATAATTATGGGTGGTGGTTCTGTACCGAACTGCTCTAGTCATTCTAGAAAGGGTTTTGGGCTATTTCGCTTTCATAGAAACGAAAAAAGAAGAAAACAATGGCTAATAAATAGTCGGCGCGATAATTGTATACCCGGTACTGGAGCATACTTGTGCGAGGTAAGTTCTACAATATTCTAATTGAAACTTCTTTTTTTATATAAAGTATTTATTTTAAACACTTATTTTATAATTTCTGTAACTGTAATATGGATTATTAATGATTTTTAGTTGTTATAGTCTTATCTGAGGACACTTGGTTTGTAATGTAAACATCACTTTGAATGCATTATACTGTCTTCCAAACCTAGAAGAAAATAGCTTCAAATTTTACATATATATATTAAAGATTTATTCCTGTTACACCAACATACACTTTGTTGTATTTTTAGATCATAGTGAATCACAGAGTTGGTGAATTCTACTATCAACAAACTGTCGCCTAGTGGAAAACTTGCCATGTTATAGTAATTATGCAAACATAAGCTAAAATGGTAAATAAATCGAAATACATTTATCATAAAAGGTTTTTTTAATAGCATGTATGAATGTTTGTCTCACATATTTGAAAGTTTGTTAACTACTTTGTATTTAAAGAGGAAAATACTAATAATAACCCTACTGAGCTCGGCTTTTTTTCATCAAAGATTTTCAAACAATAGTTGTTCATTAAGTAGCTATTATGATAAACGTATTTCGATTTATTTACCATTTTAGCTTATGTTTGCATAATTACTATAACATGGCAAGTTTCCCACTTGGCGACAGTTTGTTGATAGTAGGATTCACCAATTCTGTGATTCATTATGATCTAAAAATACAACAAAGTGTATAAAACGTGAAAGATATTGATGTAACAGCAATAAATCTTTAATATATATATATAGCTTCAAATTATATATATATATAATTTGAAGCTTTTTCTTCTAGGTTTGGAAGACAGTATAATGCATTCAAGGTGATGTTTACATTACAAACCAAGTGTCCTAAGATAAGACTATAACAACTAAAAATTATTAATAACTCATATTACAGTTACAGAAATTATAAAATAAGTGTTTAAAATAAATAATTTATATAAAAAGAGACGTTTCAATTAGAATATTGTAGAACTTACCTCGCATAAGTATGCTCCAGTATCGGGTATCCAATTATCGCGCCGATTATTTATTAACCATTGTTTTCTTCTTTCTTCGTTTCTAGAAAAACGAAATAGCCTAAAATCATTTCTAGAATGATTAGAGCAGTTCGGTGCAAAATAACCATCCATAATTATTTCAATAATACTTCCTGAAGTGGAAATACGAATAGAGCTAATGCTAATGGATTGCGTTTCCAGCTATGGTGGGCTTCAATATGCTTGATGAGTCAGCTCGTATATAGAGGAGCCTTAGTTCTGAATAGAGCTCCTTTACTCCATATAAATTATTATATTTATATTTTAAATGATGGAACGATATGGATTTTTTAAATGTATATTTTAACTTTTGGATATTTTAAATGGATATTTTAATTTTATGGATATTTTAAATGATGGAACAATGAAACAATGGAATGAGGATGATGGAATTAAGCATATGGTCATTTTAAATTGCAAATTAGCGCGCGGGAAGTTAGCGGTAGGCCCGGTTTCGATTCCCGCCACTGCCAAAACTGCCGCCGTGTTTACGTGGAATACGATCACGTTAAATATGTGGGTCCGTAAGTCCTTCCGAGAGGTTGGTGGTAGGGGAAGGAGGATACGGCCCCTGTGGATGCCTCCCCCACTGGGTTCCCGTCTAAATTGGGTGAATATATAGAAAGTTATGGAGATTGTCGCGGAGGGCGCGGCAGCCCAGTGGTTAGCGCGCGGGAATTGCACTCAGTAGGCCCGGGTTCGATTCCCGCCACTGCCAAAACTTACGTCACGTTCACGCAGAGTACGATCACGTTAAACATGTGGGTTCGTGAGTCCTTCCGAGAGGTTGGTGGTAGGGGAAGGAGGGTACGGTCTAAATTGGGTGAATAAAAAGAAAGTTATGGAGATTGTCGCGGAGGGCGAAGTATCCCAGTGGTTAGCCCGCGGGAATTGCACGCGGTAGGCCCGGGTTCGATTTCCGCCACTGACACGGAGTCCGATCACGTTAAACATATGGGTCCGTATGTTTTTCCGAGAGGTTGGTGGTAGGGGAAGGAGGGTACGTTCCCTGTGGATGTCTCCCCCACTGGGTTCCGGTCTAAATTGGGTGGCACATCCTGGCCGTCCAACCAGTTACCTTACACCTTTCTGGTAGGTCGCGCCAACGAGTTTGCCACGGTTGGAATTTGCCACGATCAGCATTTTCAAGGGTTGCGAACAGGCTGGTCGCCAAAGGCGGATAGTAAATAATAAAAGGCAATGTCTGTGTGTCTGTGTGTCTGTCTTATACACTATACGTTTCGCGACCGCGCGTCGGAGAGCTACGAAATTTGGCAATCGAAGACCTGGGGGGGAGGGAAGGGGACACGTGAAAACCGATTTTTAAAATTTTAATTTTTTTTTATTTATCTAATGTTTTATGCGATTTCGACCGTTTTTTGCCCTTTTTGCCCTTTTTCTCCATGATCCAGACGTCGTAGAAAAAAAACAAATTACACCATCGGAAAGAGCAGACAATTGCGAGTAAAATATATCAATTTCAAATCTAAATTTCGATTTCTAATATTTTTTAAAGATTTTAAAGCAAAAGGCACTTTTGGCTCAAAAAAACGATTTTTGGTTTTTAAATTCTGGCATAGTAAAAAGTACTCATAATTTCGACTAATAATTTACATTTTTAGAAAGGTCAAAGATCTGGCATTCTTACAAGTCCAATCTGGTCAAGAAATAATTATAAATATTCACAGGATCGCGATTTTAATGACCTAAGGATTTTCAATTTCTCGGCCAACCGTGTTTTCACCCGTTGAATTATTGCCCCGTTTCCATGGAGACCGACCGCCCTTCCGGTTTTAAATGAATGAAGATATGTGTTGTATACAGCGGGTGAAATGATCATATTTATATGATATTTTAAATGGATATTTTAATTTATGGATATTTTAAATGGATATTTTAAATAATTTAAATGATTGAATTATGGTGGATTGAATTGTGGTGATGTATTTGAAATTATTATATTTATGTATTTGTAGAACAATATGGATGATTGATGGAACGTTTTAATTTATGGATATTTTAAATGATGGAACGATGGATATTTTAAATTAATGGATAAATAATAATGATAAATAATAATGATAAATAATAATAATATGGATAAATAATAATAATAATAATATGTATAAATAATAATTTTATATGATGGTACGCTGGAATGAGGAAGATGAAATGAAGAGCTAAGCATATGGTCATTATAAAATTTAAATTAGCGCACGGGAATTGCACTTGGTAGGCACGGGTTCGATTCCCGCCACAGCCTAAACTGCCTCAGTGTTCAGGAGGAGTACGATCACATTAAACATGTAGGTCCGTAAGTCCTTCCGAGAGGTTGTTGGTAGGGGAAGGAGGGTACGGTCCCTGTGGATGCCTCCCCCACTGGGTCCCAGTCTAAATTGGGTGAATAAAAAGAAAGTTATGGAGATTGTCGCGAAGCCGCAGTAGCCCAGTGGTTAGAGCGCGGGAATTGCACTCGGTAGGTCCGGGTTCGATTCTCGCCACTGCCAAAACTGCTGCCGTGTTCACGGGGAGTAAGATCACGTGTAACGGATCACAAGTAAATCACGTGTAGATCACGTGTAGATCACGTGTAGATCACGTGTACGGATCACAAGTAAACGTGTGGGTCCGTAAGTCCTTCCGAAAGGTTGGAGGTAAGAGAAGGAGGGTACGGTCCCTGTGGATGCCTCCCCCACTGGGTTCCGGTCTAAATTTGGCGAATAATAAGAAAGTTATAGAGATTGTCGCGTAGAGCGCGGTAACCCAGTGGTTAGCGGGCCGGAATTTCACTCGGTAGGCCCGGGTTCGATTCCCGCCACTGCCAAAACTGCTGCCGTGTTCACGGGGAGTACGATCACGTTAAACATGTGGGTCCGTAAGTCCTTCCGAGAGTTTTGTGGGTGGGGAAGGAGGGTACGGTCCCTGTGGATACCTCCCCCACTGGCTTCCGGTCTAAACTGGGTGAATAAAAAAAAGTTATGGAAATTGTCACGGAGGGCGTGGTAGCCCAGTGGTTAGCGTGCGGGAATTTCACTCGGTAGGCCCGGGTTCGATTTCCGCCACTGCCAAAACTGCTGCCGTGTTCACGCGGAGTACGATCACGTTAAACATATGGGTCCGTAAGTCCTCCCGAGTGGTTGGTGGCAGGGGAAGGAGGGTACGGTCCCTGTGGATACCTCTCCCACTGCGCTCCGGTCTAAATTGGGTGAATAAAAAGAAAGTTATGGAGAATATCGCGGAGGGCGAAGAACCCCTGTGGTTAGCGCGCGGGATTTGCACTTGGTAGGCCCGGGTTCGATTCCCAAAATTGCCGCCATGTTCACGTCCGTATGTCCTTCCGATGACTTACGGACCAAAACAAATTTACATTGGAAAAAAAGAAAGTTAAGGAGATTGTCGCGGAGGGCGCTGTAGCCCAGTGGTTAGCGGTTCCCGCCACTGCCTAAACTGCCGCCGTGTTCAGGCGGAGTAAGATCACGGTAAACATGTGGGTCCGTTAGTCCTTCCGAGAGGTTGGTGGTAGGGAAGGAGGGTACGGTCCCTATGGATTCCTCCCCCACTGGGTTCCGATCTAAATTGGGTAAATAAAAAGAAAGTTATGGAGTTTGTTGCGGAGGGCGCGGTAGCCAAGTGGTTACGCGCATGAATTGCACTCGGTAGGTTCGACTCTCGCCACTGCCGAAACTTCCGCCGTGTTCACGCGGAGTACGATCACGTTAAACATGTGGGACCGTAAGTAATTCCGAGAGGTTGGTGGTAGAGGAAGGAGGGTACGGTTCCTGTGGATGCCTCCTCCAATGAGTTCCGGTCTAAATTGGGTGGCACTTCCTGGCCGTCCAAACAGTTACCTTACACCTTTCTGGTAGTTCGCGCCAGCGAGTTTGCAACGGTCAGAATTTGCCACGGTCAGAATTTTCAGGGGTGGCGAACAGGCTGGTCGCCAAAGGCGGCTAGTATATAATAAATTACAAAGTTGCGTAAAAAAAGATACAGAATTTTATGAAATCGATAAAAATTTTCAGGGGATTAAATTTGAAGAAATACAAAATTTAAATTTTTATACGACCCTCGTAGAAAAATATTTCCAACGAGTAAAATGTGTCCCATACACACTAATAAGGTGATGTACAAAATTTCAGCATTTTATCACAAAAAGTCCCAGAGATATGTTTAAACAAAGTTGGTGAGGGATTAATCACACATTAAAATGTAAATGTTTACAGCAAGAGTGCAAATGACACAACGCAGAAATGCATCATAGGCAAATAATATCTGCTTCTTATCTTTAATGGATCTTTGGCATGGATGGAAAACATTTTGAGCAAGCTTTGTAATTATTGTGTAAAGTTATTATTTCTACACAGTGTAGATACTTTTGTACCAATAAATAACAAAATTATTATTTATTTATGTAATCATTGTTTTCTTTTGTAATTTGTGTATGACCCCTGAAACATGATCTGCCGACATGATTCCCCCCCCCCCCCCCCTCAGAATCCAGGTCGATGCATCGAAAAGTGGTTTAAGTCAGCATTTTTGTCTTTTCATATCTCTGGGACTTTTTCTGATAAAAATGTGAAATTTTGTACACCACCTTATTAGTCGGTTACCTTACACCTTTCTGGTAGGTCGGACGGTCTGGGTCTCAACAACAACAACAACCACCTTATTAGTGTATGGGGCACATTTTACTCATTGGAAATGCTCTTTTACGGGGACCGTATAGAAATTTGAATTTTGTATTTCTTAAAAGTTAATTCCCTTGAAAATTTTAATCGATTTCTTAAAATTCTGCATCTTTCTTTACGCAAATTTGTAAATTATTATAAATGTCTAAGATCAGTATTTAAGGAATAAAAGTTGAGGTCAATGTTTTTGGGACACCTTATATATATATGGTTGGGTCACATTATTCTGATCACCTCCTACTTTTGACGTCAAATGCGCGTTGCTAATGAAAGAAAGCACTGGCTTAGTAGGTATATAAGGTGTGGTGTGACTGTGGGCATTCTGTAAACATATCACTCGTTGTTGTGGTTAAAAGGGGTGATCAGATTTCGGTCTAAGGGTGGCAGTATTTTGGAAACAGATCATCTTGTGAACTGTTCGCGTGCTGCTGTGGTTAAAGTGTATCGTCAACAGAGAAAGGGTACAATTGCGAATAAGTGACGTGGAAATTGCGGAGCACAACGTGCCATTGGTGTGAGAGGTGAATGTCGGCTCCGAAGGTTCTTAAGCGCCCACTGCTGCTCTACAGCGGAACAACTCACTGGCCGAATGAACCAGGGGAATACCGGAAGTGTGCCCTAAACGACAGTTCAGTGAACTCTGCTACGTATGGGCCTCTGAAGCAGGCGGATGGAGACTGCACGGATGCTAACGAAGGTGCATCGGCAGAAGGGCTTATATTTACCCGGCAGTATCTGAATTGAACCTCTGCTGATTGGCAAAAGATTGCTTACACCGGTGAGTCACGTTTTCTGCTTCATCGAACGGATGGATGTTGTCGCATAAGGCGTAAAAGATCGAAGAACAAACACTCATCAACCCTTGCTGGAAGAACACAAGGCAGAGGGCAATATTTCAGTGGCATTCTCTGGATCCACTCATACTTATGGAAGGCATTATGAACCTAATTCAGTATGAATCTATTCTTGCAGACCACGTACATGCTGATTATCATCCCTGGGGCGGATAGGATCTACAGGCACAACAGTGCGCCGTGTCACACAGCGAAAACTACCGAGAGTGGTTGGATGATCACGATGAAGACTTCAAAGTACTTCCCTGCCGCCTAATTCCCCAGAAACCCAATTGACCTCGATCGGGTTGCTCTCGCTCTCAAGCACAGCCGAGTAGCGTTTAGATACGCTGCAGTCAGCATGGCTCTAACAAATAAAATCTCTAAATCACAAAATTGGAATCATAATTAGCCATATGGGAATGCAAATGAATAATATTAATCAATTAGTTTCGGATTGAACCCGAGTCGAAAAAGTGAAATACATTGAACCCTATGGAATCTAATTCTTCAAACATTTCATAACCGAATTTAAAATTCACAAATTGCTTCGAAAATTTTACGAAATATTCAAATTACCCCAGGAAATATATAAAACAAGAAGGATCAATCATGTATAAAGCATTGATTATGAAACATTTTCCAACTTCAATGCAATTTAATGAAACATCTCTAAAATGCGATGCATTCAGCGATGATGTTTTTAAAATTATCACGATACTACAATAATTTATTATATTTGAAAACTTAAAACTTCATCGAAAAAATTGAACTTAATTCAAATGACGTCATCGAAATACAAATCGCCTGGCTCTCTATGTAAAAGCAGTGAACATTTCATTCATACACTTTAATTCCATTCCTTTCATTCAGCGGTGATATTTTTAAAATTATCATAGTACTACAATAATTCAGTTTACGTAAAAACTTAAAACCATGGAAGTAAAAGTACTTTCTAACTCCATGCTTAAAACTTCATCGAAAAAGTTAATACTATAAAATCGTCTGCTTCTCAATGTAATATCAATGACTATTTCATTCATATCACCTATGTTACAGACTCCGGAGCTAAATAATTTTGCGAATAAAAAAATCAGCAATTCTTATACAACTCATCTTAGAGCTTGATATGTTTACATTCTCCATTCGTTAAAATTAGGCTTTGCTGTAGAAATAATTAAGGGGACTCAGTACCCTTCATTTGGCGAAAAATGACAAAAATACCGATTTTCATATTTTTTGCTTAAAATATACCTTGACACCCGTAGTATATCCTGACAAAGTTTCGTGAAGATCCGAGAACTATAAATATATCAAAAAGGCTTTTGACTGCAACTATGTCCCTTGAAATACTACGCCTACTTCTCTGTTTACGCTATGTTTACATCGCATCTGCAACTGAATACTCCCTGTTTTACAAAATATTTATACCAGGAAGAAGATGAAAGTGCTTAATCGTAGTTTTAATTGATAAAGAAACTTTGTTTACGTTTTCCGATCTGCTTTCGTTCGTTAATATAGTGCATAAACTGTGGAACTCAAAATGCAAACGAAAGCTTGCACAGTGTGGCGTGGGCAAAATGTCCTAAAGAAACATTTGTACATAAAAAACGTGTAAAACTCTGTGTAATGGAAGCTGTGTGTGAATATAATAAAGATACACTGCGCTGCATAAAAGAAGTACAGAATGCCTTAGGTATACCTTTAGGAAAGTGCTCCATGAATCTCGGTGTTGCGCTCGATTTTCGAAAAAAAATGTTTCGACAAAAACGACGAAGTGCAAAAAATCAACTTGCACGTAAACTGGTTAAAAAAGCAATTTTAAAAAGAGACATATTAGTTAAAAAGAAGGAAGGTGTAACATACAGTGCAGGGTATTTTTAAAAGAAAGTTAAGAAATAATGGTAGTTATGCAGAAATGATAAGCATAAGGTTTCGAAATATTGTGTGTTTTTATGATATGAATATATTTTCAAATCTTGTATTTCTTTTATAATATAAATATCATCATATTTATAGTTAAGCTATATCTTAATGAAATGAGTCAAATGTATTTCTTGCTGTAAAAATAATAATGAATTTGGTAAAATCAATTTTTAACACTTTACAACAAAGTTGAAAAGTGTTTATGACTTTGTTCATTCTGTCTGTCTGTCTGTCTGTCTGTCTGTCTGTCTGTCTGTCCGTTAGCACGATAACTGCCGTAAAAATGATTTAATCAAAATGAAATTTTAGTATGTTGTTCAGACGGTCTATAGGACCTATGGGAATATAAAGGAATAATATCACCCAATTAGTTTTGGATTGAACCCGGGTTGAAAAAACGGAATACATTGAGCCCTATGGGACCTAATTTTTCAAGCATTTTTTAAGCGGATTTAAAATTCACAAATTGCTTCGAAAATTTTAGGCAATATTTAAATTGTTCCATAAAATATATAAAAAAAAATTCAGCGAAATATATTCAGTTGTTTTTTAAATAAAAATTAAAATAATAATAACACCTCTTATATGAAGCGATCACGTGTCCATGATATGAAACGATCACATGACCCACTTCAAAATGATATATGGCATCCATCTTGTGTCAAAATCGTGATTTTTAAAGTTCTTTTTAATTCATATTGAGTGTTATATCCGTCCTAAAACTACTTTATTTTTGCCTAAATTCTGTGCATCTACATACTGACACAACGCAATGACAATATATTTCAGTTTAAATGCTCTTCCAAATTTGATTATTTCTACTATTAAGCCTATTTTTCACCTATGTAAAATGTAAACAGCAAAATATGTAGAATGAGTTGTATTAGAATCGCTGTAATTCTTTAACACAAAATCATTTAGTCCATGGAGTCTGCTTAGCTGATGTGAATGAAATATTCATTGATTTTAGAAAGAGACGGACGATATTTTTCGATGAAGTTTTACGCATAGAGTTTACTTGCTTGTAGCTCAATGGTCTTAATTTTTAAATAAAATAAATTATTATAGTATTGTGATGAATGACATGAATGGGGGAATTATTTATGAATGAAATGTTGCTTTTATAGAGAGAGTCAGGCGTGTTATTTTTTTATGACGTCATTTGAATGAATTTCAGTTGTTTTCGATGAAGTTTTCAAATATAATAAATTATCGTAGTATTATGATAATTCTAAAATTATTACCGAGGAATGTATCACATTTTAGAGATGTTTAAACCAGGCAATTTTTACTTTAATGCCGTCATTTGAATGAAGTTATTTTTTTTCGATGAAGGTTTAAGGTTTCAAATATAATAAATTAATGTAGTATTGTGATAAGTTTTAAAATATTACCGAGGAATGTATTGCATTTTAGACATGTTTAAATAAAATTGCATAGAAGTTGGAAAGTGTTTCATAATCAATGCTTTAAGCATGATTGATCTTTCTTGTTATTTATATTTTTTCTCGATTTTCTTTTCAATGTGTGACAACTAAGGTTTCAGCTAATGGTCACTTATATAAAATAAATATAGTTAAATTCAATGAAACAGATACAGTTTTAAAGGTAAGTGTATAATAAATAATTTAAAATAACATTTAATGTAATTTAAAATGGATTTAGAATAATTTTACAAAATTAAAACCTTTAAAGTGCTTTTTCTCAGTTCGTGTTTTTTCAATATATCAATATGTTCAAAATGCTAAAACTTAAATATATATTTCTCAATTGACTTGATTTTTTTTCTGGATGTTCATTATAGTGCATTTTATGAAACTAAGGATCGGATTTGCAATAAAGTGAAAAGTTTTTTTTTAAAAAATAGATATGTACAAAAAACTCAATTTTTTGTTGAATTTTTACATATGTATCAACATTTTATTTTTTTTCTCCCGAACTAATTAACTTTTTAAAAATCCGATCCTTAAAGTTATAGAAGACACTTCAAGGAACCATATAAAAAAAAGGGTTGTAAAAAGTTAGAAATTTTAGGAGAAGATAGGTTTTAAAAATTATTTAAATTTTTAAAAAAAAATTAAATTTTTCAAATTGTATCAGTAGAATTGTCTTTTTTCTTGATAAAATAATTTTCCTTAATAAAATAATTTAATAATATGCAAAAAGAGTATTGTAAAGTGCTTAAACAAAAAAAATTGTTCAAAGGGTACCGAGTCCCCTTAAAGTTTGATGATCCTTTAAACCAAAAATACTGTAATTGCGTTGGCGCAGAATATAGATGCACAGAAATTACACAAAAATCACGATTTTCACTCTGGGAAAAAAGATGGAGGCCATATTTCATTTTAAAGTAGGTCTCGTAATCTCTTCTTATTATATTGGTGCAATTATTTTAATTTTTATTTAAAAACTACCGAAAATATTTTGCTGAAATTTTTTTTATATATTTTATGGGATAATTTGAATATTTCCTAAAACTTTCGAAGTAATTTGTGAATTTTAAATTCGCTTAAAAAATGTCTGAAAAATTAAGTCTCATAGGATTCAATGTATTTTATTTCTTCAACCCGGGTTCAATCCAAAACTAATTGGATGATATTATTCATTTACACCCATATGTTCCACAGCCAGTCCCAACAACAAACTAAAATTTCATTTTAATAAAATCATACTTAAGGCAGTCATCGTACGAAAAGACAGATAGACAGACAGACAGAATGAACAAAGTCATAAACATTTTTCAACGATGTTGTAAAGAGTTAAAATATATCAGCAAAATGTGTTCGGTAGTTTTTAAAATAAAAATTAAAATATAAATGACACCCATATCATATGAAGAGATAACGTAACCCACTTTAAAATAAATTATTTCATCCCTCTTTTCCCCAGAGTAAAAATCGTGATTTTAAAGTTCTTTCAAATTTATATTTTGTGTTGCATCCGTCCTGAAGCCGCTTTATTTTTGCGGACATTTTGTGCATCTATATTCTGCGCCAACGCAATTACAATATTTTTTAGTTTAAATGATCATCAGACTTTGATTATTTTATTTTATTTTTATTTTATTTTATTTTATTCAATTCACGTGGCAACTGCAAATGAAATCCAGTTACAGTAGCGACACAAACATAAAAAGAACAGAACATAAAATAGAAGAATACTAAGTAGTATACATGTCAAGCTCATTCAAACAGGCAGCAGTCAAATTAAAAATATCAATATCAGTCCAATAGGTATTATAGAGATCAACAAATTTATAGATAGAATAGCTCTTAATGTAATTGTGTTTAACAGTAGTATTGTGAAATAAAGTTTCTTTTCTAGTATTATTAACAGGTATATGGAATATCAGGTAAGAAAGTAAAATGCGGCAATAAATAGTATTATTTAAAACTTTATAATAAAACAAGAGGCAGGACCATTTTCTTCTTTTTTTTAAGAGACATTAAATTATATTTTTGTCTGAGTTCACTTGTGTGCATATCATAAGCATAATAATAATCTGTAATTCATAGTATGTAAAAGTTTATTTTGCACGACTTCTAATCGTTGAGAATGCAGATTGTAGACAGGGTCCCAGATCATTGCACAATACTCCAAAATTGGATTAACAAGCGTATTATAAATACAAATAATAGTATCAAACCTAGCAAAAACACGAGATCGTCTTAAGGTGAAACCAAGTCTTTGGTAGGCTCTTTTAATAGTATTATCGATATGCCTATGAAAGTTAAATGTATCATCGAAAGTGACACCCAAGTCAATAATACGAGTACATTAAAATAGAGGTAAATTATTTAAAATGTAATTGTAGTTGTGAATATTATGGATCCTAGCCATGCTGATAGCATAGCATTTAGAAACATTTAAATGGAGCTTATTTAAAACAGACCAGTTATACAGTTCATTTAGATCATTCTGCATCAATTCACAATCAATTAATGAGTTGATTTTCATATAAAGTTTCAAATCGTCTGCAAACATAAGACATTTTGTAGTTTTAAAAATCCAGGGTATTTCATTAATAAAAATTAAAAAAAGGAGTGGACCCAAATTTGAACCCTGAGGAACACCAGAAGAATTACTGTATAGTCTAGAGTTTACGCCAAAGTACTTTACAGAATGCAGTCTATCTGTAATATAGGGGTACAACCAAGTCGATAAATTAACACTAAATCCGCTAGTAATTAGTTTACGGGTTAATAACCTCAGATCGATATGATCAAATGATTTACTTAAGTCAGTATAAATAACATCCAGTTGCTTCTTGGTTTCGATAGCATCAATAATCCCACAGGTAAAACAAGCTTGATTAGTTAAAGTTGATCGCATTGGCATAAATCCATTCTGGTAAGAAGAGATGCATTGCTTAATTTGGGAAAAGATCCTTTCATGCATAACACATTCAAAAACCTTGGAAAAAAGTGACAGAATGGTAATAGGCCTGTAGTTAGAAATATCATACTTGTTGTTCTTTTTATGTACAGGAATAACTTTACCGTATTTCCAGACATTGGTAAAAGTCGTAGTTTTAATCGAAAGATTAAACAAGATAAGCAAAGGGTAAATTAGAGAGTCAGCACAACCTTTAATAATGAAAGAGGGAACATCATCACAGCTTATAGACTGGGTGGATTTTAACTTCTTTAGGGATTTAGCAACATCATTTTCAGAAATATATTTAACATTAATTAAGTCAATATTATTGAGTTCACAATAATTGGTCAGCAGTTCAAAATTAATAGGTTGGCTACTCTGGATATAAACAGATTCAAAGAAATCCGCGAAGCGGTTAACAATATCATAATCAGTAGTATAATAAGCATTATTATAACGCATTGTTGAAATCTTATTACTACCAGGTGAATCGCCTTTACAGAAAGCTTTAGGGTTCTTGAAATTCCAGAAAGCTTTAGGGTTCTTGATGAGTTCTAGTTCCATAATAGCAACATGATTAATAAAATCAGTTTTGATACCATCCTTCACCACTTTGCGTAGTCTATGAAATTCCTGTAGATCACTTTTATCCCCACCTCTAATAGATTTATTAGTTCTGCAACGCAGCCTAATTTTAATGGATGCAGAATGTAAACAAGTGATTGTAAAGATGAGTTGTATAAGAATTGCTGAATTTTTTCACGCAAAATTATTTAACTCTGGAGTCTGGAATAAAAATGTATGAATGAAATATTTACTGCTTTGACACCAGACAATCTGTATTTCTATGACGTCATTTGAATGAAGTTCATTTATTTCGATGAAGTTCGAAGTTTTCAAGTAAAATAAATTATCGTAGTTCTGTGATAATTAAAAAAAATATCACCGCTGAATGTATCGCATTTTGCATTTCAGTTGGAAAGTGTTTCTATAAACAATGCTTCATGCATGATTGATCTTTCTTGTTTTTCGTGAAGTAGTTTGTGAGCGTCGTGGGTGTTTCGCAAAGTTGAGGCTAGCACTGAATTTTTGGAACGTATGATGGAATCATATGAAACTGGCTGGCTGTTTGAATTGGACAAATGAAGAGAGGATGATGTCAGACGACGCGACGTGTAGAAGAAATTTTGCCATTTTGCTTAAGGAGAATGTATGTGACTTAAGATCGAAGCGAAGGTTTTGCCAGAGATTCTTAATACTTCTTTATCCAAAATTCAGGACTGCGACTCTTGGATACTTTGGAATGTATCGCCTTTCGCACATTTAGTTAAAAATTTAACTAACTACAATAAAGTAAAATTGCTGTACAACGACGCTAAGTGATAACTTTACTAATTTTTGTGCTGAAAGTTCTAAAGGAATTCCGTTTTTGGACGAACCGAAACAACGTTAATGTAATTTAATTCAGACAAAAGGTGCAATCAACCGTTTTTATTAATCTACAAGAATCACCTGATTTAAAATTATTGTTGATCCCTATACGACGTCCTATTTTCCTGCTGTTGCTTGTTGAAATTAATGATGCCTGGTGAATCTGTTTAAAATTAAGACAAGATCTACTTCCTGTTCATGATACGATGTACGAGGGTCAGTCAAAAAGTTAGTTGCACTCCTTCGTAAAAACTCTTGTAAAAGGATATTTTGTTGAAACTTTGTGGCAACACTGCATCCATTTGTCTGCAGCGTTGCCACAAAGCGTGACATAGCAGCTTTGACGCGGCAGTTTTAGTTTGCTTGCTAATCAGTCTTGAACATGTCTCGGCAGCTGCAGGTGGCGTCCAAATTGGAAGTGCGTGCAGTGATTCGTTTTTTGTGAGCAAAAAGGTGTAACTGCATTGAAATTTATCGGCAGTTGTACGAAGTGTATGATGAAAATGCAATATCGCGTCAAGCAATCGATAAGTGGTGCAACATGTTCGAGAACGGACGTACAGATGTTGACGACGCTTACCGCGAGGGAAGACCATCAACTTCGATAAATGCCGAGATCGTTGCTCGGGTGTATGAACGCATTCTTGCAAACAGACGCGTAACAGTAGACGAAATCGCAAATGAACTGGATATGTCACGTGGAAGTGTGCATAAGATTATTGCCCAGCATCTTGAATTCTGTAAAGTTTGTACTCGATGGGTGCCTCGTCTATTAACGGTGGAACACAAAGGGAACGTTTTGAAAGTGATTTTGCATTTTTGAATCGTTATCAACAGGAAGGAAATGAGTTTTTGGGTAAATTTGTGACATGAGACGAGACTTGGGTTCATCATATCGCACCTGAAATGAAATGCAGCTCCCTTTAATGGAAACATTTCACTTCTTCGACTCGAAAAAAGTGCCGAACAGTTCAATCTACGGGAAGGTGATGCTGACGATGTTTTTCGACAGAGAAGGTGTGGTGCATACCGAATTCATGCCGAAGGTTGCCACGATTAATGCATCGTCTTATTGTGCAACCTTAAAAAGATTGCGAAAATCACTTAAAGATCGACGGTCAGGCAAACTTTCGAAAGTCACTGTGCTCCTGCATGACAATGCGAGACCGTATGCGGCAAAACTAACTAGCGATCTTCTGAGAAAGTTTAAGTGGGAAGTGTGGGAACTCCCCCCACCTTATAGCCCAGATCTTGCACCTTGTGACTTCTATGTTTTCAGTCCCATGAAAGAAGAACTTTCAAAGCGACGATATCACTTAGATGACCAGGTGAAAGCTGTAACCCAACAGTGGGTATCTCACGTTGGACGGGAATTCTTCGCAAAAGGTATAGAAAAGCTTGTGCCACGCTTCGACAAATGTTTAAATAAAGGAGGTGATAACGTCGAAAAGTAGCTTTTGTATGGAACTTTAATGTACAAATAAAATTATTGTAAAATTTCGATCCTGTTTTGTTTTCTCAAGCAGTGCAACTAACTTTTTGACTGACGCTCGTATTTTCGTCGAATTGCATGAGCTGTGGGAAATTTTAAGTAATGGATTTATGTTTATTTTTAAGAATTTTATTTTAAATAGAATAACTTTATTATTTTCATAAATGGATTTAAAACTCTAAAGAGATATGATGTAAATAACCAGAAATCTAAGATTAAAGAACTGTTTGTTTAAAAATTAAGTCAAAATATTGATTTGTTATTCAAATGCATACCTAAATTCTCTATTAATGTTTTCATAAGTTAAATAATGATTGATTCTGTTATTGCATTTGCTGTTGTTGAAAATAAATATAATTCCTCGTCGGCAACATCTTTGGCACCTCATTTTCCAGTGGTCTGTTTCATTTGTGTGTTAAAATTTACCCTCAAATGCAATGGGTTTTTTGTCTTGTTCCGTAGAACATCAGGGTGGCTTCGCTTCATCCGAAGCGGAGCAGTCTGTTAAGTGTAACATAATTATTTTGGATGATAAGAATAAATGTAAATGTTGATTTAGTGTTGTAGTGGTAATGCAATTTATTTCTTTATGTCAGTCACTTTCTTCTTTTGGACAAGCGTTTTGCCCCATTAAACGTAAATGATACTGTGTCATTGTCTACCTGGCTGTACAAAAACAAAATTGTTTTAAAATTTTTGAAATAAAAAATCACCTAAAAATAAAAATCTAAAAAAAAAAATAATAAATGAATAAAATAAACTAGTCGTGAAAATAAGTAAATGATCATTGATTCTAAATATTATTCATGAACAAGCATTGGAATTTGTCTGATATGCTGCTTTGTGTTACTCATAAAAATATGGCAAAAGTATTATTTAAGTAGGCTTATGGGAAAAACTAAATGAGGTTATTGATGAGTGTGAAAATAGCTGAAGAATATGTTTGCGTGTTGACTCCGGTAATATTTTCATAAGCAAAATAACAAACTATACGATTCATATTTTCTTTTTGTGTTGGCCATGCACGAAGGTTCTTTCTAGGAGAGGGGTTACATTTTATAAAACATTCTTTTGAGTAAATAATAACTAGAGAGTAAAGTTTTTATGGCGGCATTTGCATGAGAATATATATATATATATATATATATATATATATATATATACTATTACGATAAAGTGAGACAAAATAGGATATATCCCAAATAAGCCTGAAATTAAAGAACTATTCACTACAAAGGAGGAGGCGCAAATGCTGCTCAAATTCCCTAGTAGAATACATGAATGAAAGTAGAAAAGAACGGGAGTGACCATATGAATTACATAAGAATGGTAGGGGTGGATTGCGACACCCCTTTCCCGCTTAAAGCAGCTTTTACAACCCGGGTAACGCTCACGGAACCAACATAATTCCATGGTCAGCCTCCCAAATGTGCGAAAATAAAAGCACCAGAACAGACTCAGAACCAAAGAAGTAAACGAATCCATGAAGAAGAAACATCCGCTAGTCCAACCCGATGGAACGTCTCTTTATATAAGTAAAGTTGCTCATGCGCAGAGAAATATCAGGATAATAGTTACGCAGTCATGAATATTAAATCTCTATATCAACAATCAGATTACAAATTTTCTTTAAAAAAGGATTTGTAATAATGTTGTACAAAATTGACTGGATAATTTCTTTTTATAGCTTCATCTGAAAATTTTTTACATTTGCAAATGCAGTCTTTCCTAAAAGTATTATAATTTTGGTTTCTTCTAAAATGTCCAATCATTATATTTCTGAAGACATACTTTGCAAGGTTTGAATTCCAATCGATTATATGATTTACCTTGATCCTGTATGAATCTCTTTTGTCGTGTAACTCTGTGTATATTCCATATTTCTTGTGTTTTTTGATAGCTAAATCCAAGAATTTTACCGATCCGTCCTCACACGCTGGATTTTCAATAAGGTCCAATTCGCTTGGGTAGAATGAAAAGTCAAAACATGGGGTGTTTTCATAGCCCCCAATTATCACATCATCGACATAACGGAAGTAGGGCATTTCCGATAGGATATGAGTGCCTCTTTCGTATTTAGATAGATATATATCTGCTAGTATTGACGAGCAACTCCCTCCCATAGGTATGCCCTTGATTTGTTTGTAAAAATTGCTTCCGTCGTGTAGTATGTTTTCCTTTAATACCAATTCTACCAAGTCCATGTATCTTCTATAAGTTATAAATTGCTTTAGATCGTATTCTTCATGTAGATCTTTCAGAATCAATTGTAAATTATCCAAATCAATATTGTTAAAAAGATCTCGAAAGTCGTAACTCTTAAAGTTGATATCGTTATGACAAAACTTTAGTCGGTTTATCAGTTCCTGTCCGTTTTTTATCATAATAGAGTTATGTCTTTTAATATCATGCATAACTATTATGAGTAAATCCAAAAGTTTTTTGTTTGCTATTTCCAAATATGAACCACATCCCACCGTTACAGTTCGAAACTTGACAGGTATTTTGTGTAATGTGGATCAGGACCAAATATGGATATTTAATTGTTTTAATATCAATTCCTATTCTTTTGTAAAGTGCCTCTATTCTTTTAGTCAGTATCAATGCGTTACTGGGTATTAAAGCATACATTTCACTATCCCTGTAACTTTGGTTTAGTGTATCCACGTAGAACTTTTTACAAGTGAAGGCATAATTTGATACTATTTTATCGGTATATGTTAATACATATTCTTATACATAAAGAATTTTTTATTACAACTTTCAAGAACAAACTGTATGAGAACAT
This sequence comes from Amaurobius ferox, assembly GCA_951213105.1. NCBI lineage: Eukaryota > Metazoa > Arthropoda > Arachnida > Araneae > Amaurobiidae > Amaurobius > Amaurobius ferox. The sequence goes on along the minus strand of OX578133.1, from coordinate 81,206,548 downwards.
TCCATTCCATTCTATTTTAAATCATATTAACGTATGTCTTCCTTTGTCCAATATTAAAATCATGATCAATTATAGATTCGTCAAAACCAACGGAAGGAAATTTTTCAATTATAACAAAATTTGTCAAGATGTTGCATCAAATAATGTAGATTTTTGTAATTGTCATGAGAATATTCATAGTGACACTCATCATAAGCATATAATCTCCGGAAATCTAGATTTTATCAAAGACAAAAGACTTAAAAACCTGCTTCAACTCGGTACAAAGTACCGTATACAAGAATTTAAAAATGTATACGAAGAATTTTATAATGATCTCGACATCTTCATTTATAGATTGGCGGTAAAACATAGTTTACCAATACAAGCATTTAATGAGTGGAAATATAAATTTTACAAAGCGTTTTGTTACTACTACCCGCAGCACTGCAAAAACAATAGAGAAATTAAAGTTCCATCCTCGTTCAAGCAAATTAAAGAAGAATATGTATTAACATATACCGATAAAATAGTATCAAATTATGCCTTCACTTGTAAAAAGTTCTACGTGGATACACTAAACCAAAGTTACAGGGATAGTGAAATGTATGCTTTAATACCCAGTAACGCATTGATACTGACTAAAAGAATAGAGGCACTTTACAAAAGAATAGGAATTGATATTAAAACAATAAAATATCCATATTTGGTCCTGATCCCCAAATTACACAAAATACCTGTCAAGTTTCGAACTGTAACGGTGGGATGTGGTTCATATTTGGAAATAGCAAACAAAAAACTTTTGGATTTACTCATAATAGTTATGCATGATATTAAAAGACATAACTCTATTATGATAAAAAACGGACAGGAACTGATAAACCGACTAAAGTTTTGTCATAACGATATCAACTTTAAGAGTTACGACTTTCGAGATCTTTTTAACAATATTGATTTGGATAATTTACAATTGATTCTGAAAGATCTACATGAAGAATACGATCTAAAGCAATTTATAACTTATAGAAGATACATGGACTTGGTAGAATTGGTATTAAAGGAAAACATACTACACGACGGAAGCAATTTTTACAAACAAATCAAGGGCATACCTATGGGAGGGAGTTGCTCGTCAATACTAGCAGATATATATCTATCTAAATACGAAAGAGGCACTCATATCCTATCGGAAATGCCCTACTTCCGTTATGTCGATGATGTGATAATTGGGGGCTATGAAAACACCCCATGTTTTGACTTTTCATTCTACCCAAGCGAATTGGACCTTATTGAAAATCCAGCGTGTGAGGACGGATCGGTAAAATTCTTGGATTTAGCTATCAAAAAACACAAGAAATATGGAATATACACAGAGTTACACGACAAAAGAGATTCATACAGGATCAAGGTAAATCATATAATCGATTGGAATTCAAACCTTGCAAAGTATGTCTTCAGAAATATAATGATTGGACATTTTAGAAGAAACCAAAATTATAATACTTTTAGGAAAGACTGCATTTGCAAATGTAAAAAATTTTCAGATGAAGCTATAAAAAGAAATTATCCAGTCAATTTTGTACAACATTATTACAAATCCTTTTTTAAAGAAAATTTGTAATCTGATTGTTGATATAGAGATTTAATATTCATGACTGCGTAACTATTATCCTGATATTTCTCTGCGCATGAGCAACTTTACTTATATAAAGAGACGTTCCATCGGGTTGGACTAGCGGATGTTTCTTCTTCATGGATTCGTTTACTTCTTTGGTTCTGAGTCTGTTCTGGTGCTTTTATTTTCGCACATTTGGGAGGCTGACCATGGAATTATGTTGGTTCCGTGAGCGTTACCCGGGTTGTAAAAGCTGCTTTAAGCGGGAAAGGGGTGTCGCAATCCACCCCTACCATTCTTATGTAATTCATATGGTCACTCCCGTTCTTTTCTACTTTCATATATATATATATATATATATATATATATTATATATAGGGAAGACCGGAGTAAGATGACGATGTTAATGAATTTGACATTTTTTTAATTCGTAAAACTTATAATACATATTTTTTGCAAGATAAATAAATTATCCATACGTTCCATTATTAATAAAAAAATAAAATCGGATAATCTCCCAAATTAAACCACACATAAACATGTTTTAACATATTGTTAAAAAAATCATCTTGCCCCAGTGCTGGGGCAAGATGACTTTCAATACGGGGCAAGATGACAACTCGCAAATTTTGACCTAACACGGTATTTAAAGAACGTGAAAAACACTAGAGTTTAAAGGTGTACAATCATAAATGAATTATGTTATTTACAAAAGTCACAGATGAATTTCCTTCCTTCGTATCCAGTACAGTTTTCATGCCACCAAGCTACGCATTGAGAGCTAGCACAGTATCCAGTCTTCGTCGGGTGGATCAATATAAAGTTCATCACAAGCTGGACAATTAATATTCTTGCTCTTTGATCTGCGCTTACCTCGAAACGCAATTGTTTAGCAATTTTCTTCTTATTTCTCTGTGTTTTCTTTTTTCCATTTCATCCTTTGAATTTTGTTTCTCAAGCAACAAATTTCTTATTAGTTAACTTGTTAAAACACTGGTTGGCATTTTTCTTTTCTCTTTTGTTGATCTTTTAACATGTGGTAGGGGTTTAAAGTTAAATATTGATGGCAGAGGATATTATCTTGATCCCGGAATTTGTTCACAGTTGGGGTTATCTACACCACTTTCAGTGTCTCTATCATTAGCACGGCGTGCTTTCATCTTGCCCCGAATGACTAAAAGAAACAACATGGCTGGTATATAGTAAACTATGCATCAGATTAAAACTATGATAGATTAGCTGAGTATTTAATACTATAAAGTGTAACCATAAATTATATCAGCATTGTATGACTTACCTTTAAGTAGTTCAAGCTTATTTAGTAAACTCGAAAATAGTTTTATGGTCTTTAATAAAGTTTGAATAAGGATATAAATTGTACGTGTAGCAAGAATGGGGCCTTCTGCATGCAATTAGTTGCTCTGATACAGGGGATTGTACCTCTGCTCGTCAAGTGCTGCTACCTAAGAATAAAGTCGTTAAAACTGTTATTCGTCATCTTGTCCAGCTCGTCATTTTACCCCGGTCTCCCCTATATATATATATATATATATATATATATATACATATGATTATGCACTGTTATCATCGATGTATAATTAAAAATCTTCTGAAGAAACTAAAATCTCCCTCTACCTTTTTAAAAAAAATTCTAATAATATTAAAAAATAGTGCGTATATTTTCTTATTTTGCATAGGTAAACGATAAAATTTCATAAAATCGAATATGCAGTTCTTTCAATATAGTTGCTGTATTAAATATGCAAAATTTGAAAATAGTGTCATAAGCAAATATAATTTACCTTTGATAATCAAAACCAAAATAAACATTAACTCTGTCTCACGAAAATAATTGTCATTTCTTCTTGTTCACGAATATAAGCTACATCACATATCTTGATATGTGCCACATGACGAATAGTAAACCATATATTATTAGTACCTATTGATTACTGACCATTTTTCTGAATTGCGTATCGTTCTATATAACAGTTCTAGTGATTTTATTAAAGCAAAACTCCCTGTGATACTGAGCCTCATCCTTGTGCAATGACCTTTAGAAGGTAATACTCAGTATGCAAAAAGATTCCTTTCTTACAGTCAGAGATAACCAAGCAATAAGCATTTGAGTTCAATTCCCACTCCTTCAGTTCTCATGTTTAAATTGCCTGACTTATAAATATTGTTTCTCCCTCTCAGAGATCTCATAAGCATTTTACCAATTAAGAGCTATTTTAACTGCGAGGATAGCCATTTTCACTGTCAGTATAAGTTTCAATCTTTTCACTGTAAAAAATTATTGCAACTAAATGCGTCTCTTTCCTTTTTATCCATATTCTTCAATGCTATTTGGTTTGATTAAAAGAATTTTCAAGAATTAAAGAATCACGCTTAAAGAATTTTACTCTCATCTGTAGTTGGTCACTGATATTTGTACCATTAAGTCAAGAGACCCAATAGCAGAGTCAGATATACTTTACTTTTCCCATCATGCAATGCAACAGTGTAGCTGTGAACTCGTTTTTCTATCAGTACTATTATCAGTTCTATAAACAAAATGTGACTTATAGGTTGTTTCATAGCTAAAGTAAAAAATTCGATTTTTTCGCATCTTGTGATTTTGGGATGATTATCAGCTCTGCCCTAGTAGCATTTAATATTGATCTAATATTGAACCAATACTCCTTGGCATTATATTGGAAATATTTCCAATGTAATCCCAATATTAAGCAAATATTGGGGTTACATTGGCCGCCAATATTGGCTAAATATTTTCATTATAATATTAAGCTAAAATTTGTATTACATTGGACATATTTGCAATGAAACGCCAATATTGGCGTTACATTGTACCAATATTTTAAATCAATATTGAGCCAATTCCATCAAAATGTCCACTTAGTTATATTTAGTTATATTGGTCCAATATTTCCAATATTGGCTGCCAATATTGGGCCACTATTGGATTGCTACTAGGGTGTTTGCTTTTTGCTGTCTTTTAAGGATTTGCCTAAGGCAAACTATATATAAATATATTGATGTTAAAACTTATACTTTAATTTTGTTTAGCATAATGATAAACAATAACGATCAATCATGCTTAAAGCATTGATTATGAAACATTTAACTCATCAATTTTATTTAAACATCTCTAAAATGCAATACATTTCTAAGTAATATTTTAAAACTTATCACAATACTACATTAATTTATTATATTTGAAAACTTAAACCTTCATCGAAAAAAATGAACTTCATTCAAATGACGGCATTGAAATATAAATTGCATGGTTTAAACATCTCTAAAATGTGATACATTCCTCGGTAATGATTTTAGAATTATCATAATACTACGATAATTTATTATATTTGGAAACTTCTTCAAAACCAACTGAAATTCATTCAAATGACGTCATAGGAAAAATAACACGCCTGGCTCTCTCTATAAAAGCAGCATTTCATTCATAAATAATTTCCCATTCATGTCATTCATCACAATACTATAATAATTTATTTTATTTAAAAATTAAAACCATGGAGCTACAAGTAAATTAAACTCTCTGCGTAAAACTTCATCGAAAAAAATCGTCCTTCCCCTTATAAAATCAATGAATATTTCATTCATATCAGCTATGCAGACTCCATGAACTAAATGATTTTGTGTTAAAGAAATACAGCAATTCTAATACAACTCATTCTACATATTTTGCTGTTTACATTTTACATAGGTGAAAAATAGGCTTCGTTGTAGAAATAATCGAATTTGGATGAGCATTTAAACACAAATATATTGTAATTGCGTTGTTTCAGTATGTAGATGTACAGAATTTAAGCAAAAATAAAGAGGTTTTAGGACGGATTCAACACTCAATATGAATTAAAAAGAACTTTAAAAATCACGATTTTGAGACAAGATGGATGCCATATATCATTTTGAAGTGGGTCACGCGATCTTTTCATATCATGGTCACGTGATCGCTTCATATAAGAGGTGTTATTATTATTTTAATTTTTATTTAAAAAACTACTGAATTTACTTTGCTGAATATTTTTTTATATATTTTATGGAACAATTTGAATATTACCTAAAATTTTCGAAGCAATTTGTGAATTTTAAATCCGCTTAAAAAATGTTTGAAAAATTAGGTCCCATAGGGCTCAATGTATTTCATTTTTTCAACCCGGGTTCAATCCAAAACTAATTGGGTGATATTATTCATTTATATTCCCATAGGTCTTATAGACCATCTGAACAACATACTAAAATTTCATTTTGATTAAGTCATATTTACGGCATTTATCGTGCTAACGGACAATAAGACAGACAGACAGCCAGACAGACAGACAGACAGAATGAACAAAGTCATGAACACTTTTCAACTTTGTTGTAAAGTGTTAAAAAATTGAAACTCAGCAAAACTGTAGTGCAAAGCTAAATTCTGTACACTGCATGGAGAATGTTTTTGTCCGCATCACTTTTGTGGATGTTACGAAGTTCAAGATGTTAATTCTGAATAATATGAATGATTACCATGTAGTGAATTCAGCTTTCATATACTATGTCTAAGTGTTTTTGTGTTATGCGTGCGTTTTTATGTGTCATCTTTCATATATAGATATTCGCTACTAGCTCAGTATGAAGTCACACTTAGTGCTATAACGCTTCAAAAATTCTGTTTCATAATGACTTGGGAGCAACATTGAGTGTTTGAATTAAGATGGCGAATCTCAGGGGTTAAACACGTATGTGCTCAAAATAACAAATACTATTTCCTATATTTGTTCCTTGTTTCGTTTAAATGCTGTGAAAATGCAATGTCCATTTTACGGTAATGTGTCATCTCTTTATTTTTTGAAAGCGCAAGATCTGTGAGTTTTCTCTTTTATATACACATTTTTTTATATTTTTGAGTGTATTAAAAATAATCTGCTTCTTTTCAGTAAATATAAAACATTTTTCTTGATGAAAGGAAAATGAACTGCTCAGAAAAACTTTTGGTATTGTAATCAATTAAAAATACAATATTCTAAAAATTAACTTATATACATATATAAATTATATAATATACATAATTACTTAATTCATGTATTACTTAATATACATAAATTATATATACGTAATATACATATATTATATAAAAAAGGGAAATTTATTATAAAATCGTTACATATATGTATTGATCTATAAATTTCTTACATGTTTTTTTTTTTACAAAAATCGAAAAATGCATTTTTTTGGATTCTCAAATCGGAGTTCTTATTTTGGGTATTTTATGATTTTATTTAATTTATAGGTTTATATGTCAGTGCCTTAATTTACAAACAACCACTATACGATCCACTATACGATAATATTTTATAATTTATTGTATTCGATCAATCTTAAGTTTTTGTTATTGACAAAGAAATCCGATCCAGTGAAAATTACGGCGCAGAAGTTTCCTTCTGGATAGTGCAATTACTTACATATTATTTTTTAAGCCCCAAAGACGATTTGAATATTATTATTCTATTCAGAAGATGAACGTGCACCATAATTATCACGACAACAAGAAACGAAAATACTAGTGCTACTGCGGACACCTAATAAACTCTTTTGTGAAGTCGAATTCTTCAGACGGATTTCCTTGAATACATTTTCATTCGTTTCTTCGGAAGAATACTTGAATTAAATTGGATGCAGAAAGTGATTGCTGCGACAGAGACAAACTCTCTTGGGAAAAGATTGCCCGAGCAAATAATTTTTATGCACTTCAAATATTCAATGGTAATAAGGTGCAATTCACATGCACAATTCACAAATATATCAGAAAATTCTTTGTAAATCTCTTTTCGAACGTGCCTTGCAAATAAGTTTGAAGAAAGTACTTTTGAACTATTTTAATCATTCATTAAAGAAAATAGATTGTGGGAGAAAGTATAATTTAATCGTTTGCATATTTTGGCTTCTGCTCACGTAAATAATTTTCAGAAATGTTGGTGTAATAATTTTCTTTAATCACTGTTTTAAGTCACAAGAACACTCTTTACCTTCACGTATTAAAATCTGAGTTTTATTTATAAAGAAAATCGGAAGAGGGATTCTCTCCATTGGACAAGCCCGAGAGGTTTTGGGGATATAATTTACTTTGATGACTTTCGTGATGTTGGTGTTGTTAGTTTATTTATTTTAATGATTAAAAACATAATGAGCCAGATTAAAGTCTTTACTTTTCTACATATTTATACAAGACAAAAAAATATTCAAGTTCTTGTGGTTTAGATGGCGAAAGTACTTGTTAATCGACGTTATCATTGTTCTCTTGAATGCGATCTATAGAGAGAGGCGAGTAGAGGTCGATGATAGGATAAGTAAGATACTTAGTTGAGAACACCGTTGATGAACAACGGTAGCCAAGCAAATCGGGAAAATTAGAAACTCGTTGACGTTCTCACCTGCAAAATTCTTCTATTAGAAATCCCTAAGATTTCACAGGAATTTTCTTCAAGTCGCTTTTAAACCACAAACGACCGCAAATACTGCACACATGACCAAACTTGTTGTCGAGAAACCACTATTTCGTAAATTCTTTATCGGCCGTTGGACACCTTGACTAGTAAGTAAGTTGTAATATTAGTAAACGTTTATGAAACAAACGAAAAACCTCTCATAGACGATGTTGACGACTGTTGATTGACGATGGAGCGTGTTTGAGCCTAAATATCTATATTTCTAAATACCTTGTGTTTGAGAGCATTGGGACGATATGGGGTAGAAGAGTCATAGACGTCAAAGGTTGCTCTGTAGATTTTCTGGCTCTACACTCATGGATACGCTTAGCTCCAGTTTGGGGAACCTTAGGGTCTTAGTACTTTCGACCTGTACCCAAAACTTTCCGTTTGCAGCAATCTCATGCGTTTAGCGGCATTTTACTTACTTAGGCATGGTGAAACTAGGAAGTATGCATCGTCACTTTCAGCACTTAAACTTTTATTGCACTCAAACTCGAATAAAATAATCGATTCTCTATCGAACGAAATAAACTCGACCTCTCTACGACGTTTAGTTCGCGAGTTATGAGCTCACACTCTCACACTGAACTCCGATTTTGGGCATCTTCTTCCCCTCCCTACCATTCGCGCTAGCAGCGTACATCGGTCATTTCTCTTTTAAACTGTATATAACTTTTGCACATTGCATTTCGCTATGAGCAATGGTGAGTGAGTTCTTGTGGAATGATAAAATGTTACATGCAATTTCATAAGTGTCAGCTACGTAAACGATATGAAGTACGTAAATTCTACATTAAAATTAAAAGTAAAAATAACTGTGCGAAGAACTTGTGCACATAGGAGATCATATAACTCTTCTCAAAATGTCAATAATTTCCGTGTTCTTTCTGATTATCTTCCTTCTATTCTGACGGCAAAAGACTCTGTCTTGATGGGCTTTAGTGTAAATAGAATATAGTGCCAATGCTGGGATATCATATTATTGGAATTATATCTCAGAATTTTCTGGCACTTCGGAAAACTCATTACAAGACTCTTTGAATATACTTGAACTTGTTGCTGAACATACGAGTTAATTCTCTGCAAAGAAGGTTATTTGCTTAAAACTGGAGCTTTCTGGACTTGCAGATCGTTTGGTCGTATCAGGAATACCAAAATTGAAAAATTGTGGCAGTTTTGCTGATATTGTTTCTTCACCTAGAGAACAATTTGTAACAGAAGAAGACATTGTGAAAAAATTGCGGATTTGGTAAATTTAAAATAGAAACAGAGTGAGTGAAAGTGCGAAGGAATTCGCCATCAAAATAGAAACGGAGTTTTATCGGACTGTCCCAGAGAAATTAGAAAAACATGATAAAAGTTCATTAAGACGATTTCCTTTAAAGAACGTATTTTTTAAAGGTTTAAAACTAGAAATAAAGAAATTAACACTTGCACAAAATCCGAAAACATTTGAAACTGTAAACAAGCTGGCGATTCTTGAAGAAAAATTTCAGCTGGAAAATTCTGAGTTTCAGTTAAAAGAATTCAATGTTGTACAGATAGACAGAGAAACTGGATAATATTGAAGAACTAAAAGCTCTGTGAGAGATGTGAAATCTCGATAATATTTTAGTTATCATTTCTTTAATTTGCATTTTTACATTGATTTTCCTGTTCACTAACAGCATATTCCAACTTCGGTTTGAAGGTCTGATCATGAGCTTCTCAAGCAAATGACAGATTCTACAAGTGGGATACAATCACGTTTTAGGTAAATTGGCTTTTAAAGCACATCTTATGTACGTCGTGTTCTATTAGAAGTTAATTATCCATTATAGAGAAGGTGTGGATACCTAGACTAGTGTGGATACCTAGACTAGTGTGGATACGGTCGACTATGAAAATCCCTGTGAACTAAAAAATCCTGATATGTTGAGGACTAATCGTTTATATATATAAAGATAAACTTCAGATTTACTGTGGGTTGTACGCGGATGGTGAAGTGGAAGGATTTGGGTACTGGTATTCCCACAAAAACGTCTATTGTCCATTTATATGTAGTTAGGTACTTGTAAATGGCAGGAAATATACTTAATTTAGTTTAGTTGTGTACAATGAGAAGTGTGCATATTCAGTAAATAAAGTGTGTTTTGGTCTCTGTCTCTGCACAGTCTGTCTGTGCATTTCTTGGTAGTTAAGAGTTCATTATTTGCTATTTGCAGGATTGTGTGTTTGACCTGTGACATTTTTAGAGTTTAAAATTGATAATATAAGGTAGGAACGCTACATCTGATGCTCGAATATGATAAAGTACTCAAATCTTGGATCTCGAATATAAAATATATGCGCATAGATAAAAGAAAGTGGGGAGGATACAGAAATTAACTTTAGTGCAAAATCGGAAAAAGTTGCATACATTTTGAAAGTTGTAGTTGGGCAAAAAGGGACACAAAAGAAACTGTTTAGAGTTTGTACAATTAAGTTTGTAAATTAGAACAAAGTAAAACATTAAAGGTTTGTTTAGCCAAGTGAGTGTTAAATTAGCAGTTGAGATGTTGCCAAGGATAACAAAATCTTATGGTGCGTTTGATGGAAGTGGTTCCGCACGAAACTTTCAAGATTTAGAAATAATCTTTTCGGTAGCAAGGTTGAGTCAGGAATAAAACTTTGCATTAATTCAATATACACTTAAAGGATAAGCTGGATAATGGTGGCATTCGCTAAGCAAGGATAATTATGAATAGGGAGAGATAATGAAGTAAAGCTCATCATTACTTAGGGTATACTTTGTGGTTAGAGAACGATCAGCTCTGTTACGCCATTGCATTGTGGACATCATCATTTGTCATCGGCGGTATATGTCCTAGTTTTTAGACTAACCAACTACTATTATTTAATTGAAAATATTTTTACTATTTAATGTGATTAATATTTTCTCTCTTTTATTTTTGAGTTCAAAGATTCTACTTCAAGATTGTCCAGATGGATTATATGTTTTACTCAATTTCATTATACTATCGTGTATAAACCTATCAAAATAAATGTGGTTCCTGGATACTTATCTAGATATGTAGAGAAAACATCACATCCTTCTAATAAAAATAAATTTTTACATACAAAATCAGCTGCTGTTAAAAGACAAAATTCAAAGTTGTCTGACACAAATGACATACAAGAAATCAATGTGGTTGATAAAAATTCTGACGAAAGTCAAAATAATCAAGAAACTAGAGAGCTTTGAAAGAAAATTCCGCTGAAATATGATGTACATTTAGATCTCCAGAATCTTAGTAAAAAGTAAAGATCTGCTTGGTTGAAAATTAAGTTAGAGTAATGTTTTGATATTAAAATGCATGCCAAAATTCTCTTATAATGTTTTCATTCCTTGAAATATAAATTTCTTTATTGCATTTGCTGTTATTGAAAATAAATATAATATCGAATCGGCAATATCTTTGGTACCCTATTTTCCACTGGTCTGTTTTATTTGTGCATTAAAATTTACCCTAAAATGCAATGGAATTTGCATTCTGTTCTATGAACCATCTGGGTAGCTTAGCTTCATTCGTAGCGGAGAAATAAAAGAATGCGGTAAGTGGAAAATATTTACTTTGGATGATAAGAATAAATTTAAATGTTGATTTAGTATTGTGGAGGTTGATAAATGACAAAACGAGTATACTATTGTTTACTTAGGCCTAATAATCCATAATTTGTAAAATTATTTTTCTTACAACATGAGATCTGGACTGTTACCTGTATCACGCAATTTAATTCTTTGTCTCAACTTCTCTCTTCCTTTTGGACAAACATTTTGCCCCGTTAAGACAATAGTATAGTAAAAAAACCTTTGAAATATGTGAAACTTTTTTTCACAAATGTAGTTTAAATAATCAACCGCCAGAGGCAATATGGTTCTACAGGTGTCAAATTGCACAGAATGTATAATATCTAAGAATGCAATTTTGAGGTAAACGAACCAGTAATTTAGCAGTGAAGTGTGATCAAAAAGTTTTATGCTACTGGAAAAACTCTTGAGGCACAGCAACATAATTACGAATTTCTATTAGTTTCACAATAAAAATATTTTTTGCAATGTTTGCAGGCATACTATTTCTGCAAGAAATAAATAACATTTTTACTTTATAAACCATGTTATGTGTACATTTAACTCATATTTACCACTCGCAGAGCTAAATTTTGGGCTTTGAATTTTGGTCGCTATTATATATATCTGGAGTTCCTTTTGAGCGAGGATATATAGTAATTATGTTCAAACTGTATTTCATTTTTGTACAGAAAGTAAAATTTAATATATTTTATATGCACCCATATAGATCTCGCAATTTGGAGGCAATGTGATCCTTAAAAATACGATACAAACTGAAAGAAAATATAATGTGTCTAAAATGCTACAGAATAATAAATTTGGATTTTGTAAAAACTATTTGTTGGTAGGTTTCTTATTACTGGATAATGCCATAAAATCAATAGGTTTATAGTTGTTACCGAATACAATAAACATACTAAATTTCATACAGGTTTGTTTGGTTATTTTCAGAAATATCAGCTGTGTGGAAAAGTAAAATTTCTAATATCTCATGGAAAAGCTCATGGTAACTACTAAATGATATTTTACTAATTGATTTTAGTTAAAAGTACTTGCAAACCATTCAGTCATTTAATAATAGCGAAATTATTTTAATTTTTAATACTTTCTTTACTTTGATTTAGAAAACGTGGTTATATCTCAAGAATGAAGTAAACTATCGATCTGTAAGATATGTTATTTGCTTTTAAATGAAAAATTATAAATAAAATTGCTATTTTCGAAACAAACGTGAAGATATTTATGCTTTTATAATTTCTTTTAAATTTTTTAAAAAATACTCGATACATTGAAGATGTATCGTGGTTCAAGTTTCTCGAAAATCAATAGGCATCTGATATGTATTGATTGGAAATTTCGCTCAAAATTTTATTCGACCTGTTCTACTTTTGCTAGAGATATTGAGCCCCATGAGAGAAAATAATAACATTTCTAAAATCTCAAGAACGTCTCCTAAAAAGTTCTAAATAATGTTGTGGTGTTGTTGTTGTTGAGACCTAGACAGCTCGACCTTCCAGAAAGGTGTATAATGCTGTGATGTAAAATTATTTCATGCGGGAAGGCAATATTTTGTGGTTCATAAATAAAGGTGAAATATGAGGAAATTCATTAGTCATGGTTATTTAATAACACTAATAATATGGTTATCAGTATTATTAAATAAACATACTGTAATAATATTAATTATATGGTTATTTAATACATTTATAGCTACATTTCCTCTGCTATCTTCAGCGTACATTGCGTTAAAGGCCGTACACTCCAACACTCCAATTTACACTATTTTGGAATACTTACCTTTGTCGAGATAAAAATATAAAATTTATTAATTTAAGTTCATTGATTACATCAGTTTAATGACCTAATTATTTATTCGTTTATTTATTAGATGTTAACGTACTTATACTTGTTACATTCATTTTGAGAACTTAATATCACTTTTAAATTTGACTTCATAATTAAATACAGTTCGTGCTTCAAAAGGGAAAAATTAATTTATTATTTCAAAACTAACTTTAAATTTCAAGTGTGATGCTGAAGAAATAATATAAAATTTGTCTTAGTAAATCTCTATACTTAACCCGACCTCGTTGCATACGTAAATTAAGGCACATACTTAATATAAGCTGCCTGTTATGCAGCCGCAGATCATAATATCGGTAAGGACCATTGAAGATCGTCTATATGTCCCTACATGTAGGTTTTAACTGCTCCCATAAGACTACTAAAACGCTCATATTCTCATTTCATTTTCTATTAATATTCTGATCTGCTCCAGTCATGTTTTCCGTGTGATCAAATTTCATCAATTCTGATCCTGAATTTTTTACGTGTATCCATTTTAATGGCTTTTCAAGTTCCTCCTTGATGCTTTTCCCTTTCAAGTCCCTTCTTGATGTTGTTCTCTTTTCAAGACCCCCTTGATGCTGTTTCTTTTTATCGTTTACTCGATAATCCTTGGTGCCCTATCTTAGACCAGAAGAGCTTCAGCTGGGTTAAATTTGCTTTGGAAATTTGCTTTGTTGGAATATTTCATTGTCACCATCAAAAGCTCCTTGCCGTTTTACTTAGGCTACATTTTTTAATATTGATGTATTTGTATTTTAAGTCGAATATAATCCAAACAACAGCTTTAGAATAATCTGATTTGAATATGACTGCATAACATTTCTACCGCTTAATTAACGGGATTTACACGGCGTTTTTGGAAAGTGAAAAAATTGGGAGGATTTTTGGGGTCATTGTAAATGATGGCATTCACTTTTAAATAAGATAACTCATATTGAAGTTCTATATTTATAATCTTTTTATGCGTAGTTTTATTTTTATAACATATTTTTCGGGTTTCGAAAATAAATAGTAGAATAATAAAGTGTATTTAGTTAATCCGCTCATCAAGAAAATCAACAGGCATCTGATGCTCATCGACTAAAATAGTACTTCATACCAAATTTAATTCAATTTCATGAATTTGATTCAGCGACATTATACCCAAGAAATAGACATACACACAGACGTCATTGAAAAAATGATTTATTCATATTTAAGGGTGCTAAAGGCGTTGTTGTTGTTGAGACCCAGACCGTCCGACCTACCAGAAAGGAGTAAGGTAACCGTTTGGACGTCCGGGAAGTGCCACACAATTTAGACCGGCACCCAGTGGCGGAGGCATCCACAGGGACCGTACCCTCCTTCCCTTACCACCAAAATCTTGGAAGGACTTACGGACCCACATGTTTAACGTGAGCGTACTCCGCATGAACACGGCGGTAGTTGTGGCAGCGTGCAAATCCAGCGCGCAATCCACCGGGCTACCGCGCCCGAAATGTGCCAACAGCACACGGTGTTCCTAGGTGGTCACCCACCCAAGTACTAACCGCGCCCGATGCTGCTTGACTTCGGTGATCTAACGAGAACCGGTGTTTTCAGCACGGTAGGGCCGTTGGCTTGGGTGCTGAAGACGAGTAGATCTTCGAAAAATCGGGACCGGATATTTGACCTCGTCAAAGTACTTTCTCTTTACATATGCTAAATATTGTAAGGAAAGTAATAAAACGGAATTGACGTTTTTCGTTGTATAACATTAAAATGTGACGATAGCAAGTGATTTATGCTATCAATCCTGCAACTCTTCCGCATCATTATTTTTTCAGGATTCCCATTATTCGAAAGCTCAATAACGTCGATCATCCCAAGTTTCGAAAACTCATTTAAAAGCTAAACTTCGGCGTCTGATGGAAATTTAATTTTGTGTTTATGCAAACACACGCCGGCTAAAAGGGGAAGTATAGAACCAAATGACGCAAAACTGAATTTCACGACTAATGGCAATATCTTGAATTCTGTTGCAAAGGAATACATACACGATGTAGTATAAAATGACGCAAAGCGTCTTCTGGTCGTATACTTCTTTCTAGAAAGATTTACATACAGTTTTTTAATTGCATATTAAGAAGCTAGATGTCGTGACAGATCTATTGCGTGTCAATTGTTTGAAATGCATTGTATAGCCGTAAAATAAAATTATTTTTTCCATTCTATTGATATCCATGTACGGAAAATCTTGTAATGGGGTATATTTAATTAAATTTTGGTACCTTAAATACGCTTGCAATTACGAATTTTCTTAAAATAATGCGTAGTATTTTATTAAACAAGTCTCAAATTTGGGCGTAGTATTTCTGGAAAAATTCAAAATTCTACTTTTTGTATAGGCCCCGCAGATAAAGATTTCTAAATGGAATATTTTCTGCCTTAATAATAATAATAAGTTAAAAAGTCTGATGTGGGTAGCACATGACTTTCCTTATGTAATGCAATGAATTTACTTCTTTCATGCACAGTGAAAAATTGAAGATCCATGGTACAGTGTTTTTAACGTTGAATTGTACACTTGGTGCTTTTCCGGTTGGCAACATGCAAAACTATGTCGAAGTATCCAATTAACTGATACGTCAGGCAACTCTAAATTGACAATTATCAATATTGATAGCATTCGCAAAAAGCAATATAGTCCATATATTAAAATATTTGATGAATTAATTTCATCAATTTGGAGTCATTTTCGTTAAGTTAGCTTCAGTTTTGCAATTTTTACTATATTTTTGTCAATCTTGTGCGAAATATCGTTAAATTGTCGAAATTTTGCTTAATTAGTTACCAAGTTTTCTAAATTTATCGCCAAGCGGTACAAACAAACGGAGAGAAAAGCATATATATAAATTACTGTTGGCGAATTCTTAGGCGTCAAAATGCAAAACTATTACTTAAAGTATCTTCTCTAATGAATGGAACGAACTAGATCCACGAGAATGATAACAAATGTATCGCATAATATTAAGTATGAAAGTGAACATATGTCACAATATTTAACATTTTCAAAATTTTATGTGGATGTTTTTTATAAATTTATTTGAAAATGTGCATTAATTCGAGAACGGTACTAATGTTCTAAAGTGTATGTCAATCATTTTCTAATGATAAATTTCAAAACAAATGATTATTTACGTAACATTATTGAAGGTTCTGATTTTTTGATGATTTTTTTCCAAAATTTTATTCGAAAATTTGGGAGGGGGGGGGGGGAGTACGAACATTCAATTGCGTTTAAAATCAATAGGCTTCCAGTATTCATTGATTGTAATTTGTATACCAAATCTATTTCGAAATGCTCTATTTGTTCGTGAGATATCGTTTCCACAGACTCACGGACACGGATACACACACACAGATCACTTCAGAAACGTTTGATTCATGTTCAGGGACGCTTAAGTCGTGCCCTTCGAATACACGAATCCGATTTTTCGACCTATCACAAAACTTTTCCTATACAATATATATACTATGTATACAGGCAAAGTAAAAATAGAAGCTTGAAATTCTTAAAATAATAATTCACAAATGCATTAAAAAGAAAATATAGTGACTTAAGCCAATTTACCATACATTCACAGATTTAAAATCAAATTTTTTGAGAACAAATTTGGATGTCATCTGCAAAACCAAGAACTGTATGAAGGAGCTTTTATCTGGTGGCCAGTGGGGCCTGCATTTCATTTGCGATCGAAATATCAAAAATTTTATACATATTTGCAGATATATTTCATACAATAATGGTAATTTACAAATAAATAAAATGAAATAAAATAAAATAAACAGGAAGTGACATTCCCAGAATCGGAAATTCTTAGTGAACCCCCAAGCCCCTCCAAAATTCCTGGCTGAATCAATATCAGTAATTATTTAAGCTCTGTTGTTAGTCACGCTCGAGAAATACGTGCTGCAATGAAATAAAAAAATTTTGGACTGGAATTGGAAAAACCGGAAGTGAAAATTATTAATAAACCTTTCTACCCCTTTAGGATTTAATGCTGAATCTATATTAGATATCATCTAAGCTCTGTTTTCAGCCAATTCTGAGAAATAAATGTTTCACGAAATATTTTACCCGTATGTGTAAATAAAACAGTAAGTGGAAATCATAGGAGTAAACACTCCTCTCCTCTCCGAAATTTGATGCTTAATCTATATCAGTTATCATCTAGACTTTTTCCATAACCGATGCTGAAAAATAGATGTTGTAAGGAATGTTGAATTTTTTTTAATCGATCTAGAACAGGAAGTGGAAATCCTTTGTTAGTCGTCATCCACAATTTAATATCCACATCAGTTGTTATCTAAGGTCTGTATATTGCCAATCCTGAGAAACACATGTTTCAATGACAATTTTTTAAGTGAAAGTGAAGAAAAAAAAAACCAGAAGTGGAAATTCTTAGTGAACTACCCGAATACTTTCATAATTTGATATTAAAACCATATGAATTGGCATATAAGATTTATTTATCGCTATATGAGATATTATGGAACACCCGTACTGTAGGTGACAGAAGCGTTAGAGGCGTTACCTCTACCTAGGCCTAAATGGAATATAAAGATCTAATGTAGTATCCTTTAGTTTCAATGTAGGCCTAGTCCCTAATAAGGTTTGAGAAATGTCTCGAATGCTCCCGAACTTTAGTGGAAAGTACATAAATCAGTTAACTTTCATCGCATACTGATAAATAACGAGGTTAAGGATATTTAATACTTATTTTATATTTCCTATTATTTTCTCGTTTTAATAAAACTATTTTTGTTGTTTTTTCCGCGATACAGCAATGCAATTTCGGGGCACACTAATGAGCCGCGGAACATTCCTTGAAAGTCGCTATTTTAGATTCACTAAGAAAGCTTCAGATCCTCTAAAAGAATTCCCGTTAGTTTTCTCGATATTTTCATTTTGGCTTGCTTGATTTTTAGGCCTGATATGATCATTAAATTGTTATTGAAGCATTTATAAAATACATATTGTTTATTTTATTCCTATTTTGTTGATGAACGTGTTGTAATAACTTTAACATACAAATACATTTGTACAAGAAATAAGTGTTCAAATTCAAGGTCTCTAAGAGATGAGGTCAATACAAGCATAAATAATGCAGTTCATTTTGAATAGTTTTAGTGAGCTAGGACATATTGAATTTCTGTGGAAAGTGAAATCAAAGCAGGATTTCCAAAATCAGTACTTTTTCTCTGAGCATTTTATGATTTGTAGAGTTTCTCAATAATGTATAATAAAACGCTGTAATAAATAAATTCATAAAAATGTATCACATCATGTATGCATAACATTCCTATATATCAAAATATATAACATCTTTATTATAGATCTGTTTTCCTGTTTTATTCCAGACTAGAAAGAATTACTTGGGATAGTCTGGGTCCTAAATAAGCCCCAGCCACTTGTACAATACAAATAAAGATAACACCACCCAATTTTCAAATCGTCTGTTTTGAACCCAAATCATTCCCGCGCTCCGTTTGTACATTCATAATGATGCCAAATATACGCCTTAAATAAGCGCGCGGCAATTCGTCGCGCATGTGCACAGACATCATTTGCTGAACCTGGTCTAGAATGAATGTAGGCCGGAAATGAGTATCATTCCCCTACCATCGCGTCGTCAATCTCAATGCAATACTCAATTTCATCGCTATAATAGTAATGATAATAAATGTAACAACTGTTGTGTAATTCATCGAAGCTACGAAAATAAAAAAATAACGAAATCCGTCGAGCATTTGCCGAAAATTCCAATTATTTGCTCATATTCCATGAAATGTTAAATACTATGATTTCAACAGTGAATAAATTTCAAATTCTAAACTTTTTTGATGCAACAATTAAAACTGCGAAAATTTTAAATTATAAAACCTCCAAGTATTTTTATTTTTATGGAAAACAGTAAGAAAAGCCAGCAAAATAATTTGCTCAGAGTTTTGCATCCTGTTAACCATGTGTACAAATCATATTAAACAACCTAAAAGTTTCTAGAATTAAGTGTCTTTTTTATCGGTATTTACACTTTTGAATTATGCATGCTGTCCAAGTTATCAGTGTTTATAGATATAATCTGTCACTGATATCAGAAACATGCATTTTCTGTTCATTTCTATAAAATAATTGGACTTGATAAAGAGTTTTATCGAAATGAACAATTCATTATTAGGCCTAGGGCTTGTCCATTTATTTTATTGGATTTATTTTATTTTATTTTATCGATTCCTTTCCCTTGAGGTTTTTTGTTTGTCTTCAGCTTGATATATATATATATATATATATATATATATATATATATATATATATATATATATATATATATATATATATATATATATATATATACAGGGTGTCCCAAAAAGATTGAAACGCGCTTTAATTCTTTACCTGTTGGAGATAAGTGGGCAATGTAAATTGCAAAAATGTTGAAAATAAGGTAGGAAATAAGACAACGTTAATGAAATAGACCTCCGATTAATTTTAAAAAACTTACACGTTTTAAATTTTTATACGACCCCCTTACACAAATGTGGTCAATTAGAAAATTTTTATTTTTAATGTAACAAGATCATTAAAAAGGACCGTATATCTGTATCTTTAAAATTGAGCGAGTTATGTATTTAATTGAAAATTGAACATTGTGAATGGGGAACATATATCAAATAGAAATGCAAATTTGTGACATATTTAACAAAAAATAAAACTGGATAATAATACATAGGATACCCAGCCGCGTGGTGAGTACCACTGCTTTATATGATCTCTGTCTGTATAATGATTTATTTAGATTCATTTGTGATAAAACGTTTTGACACATATTAACGTATTTTTGATCTATACAATTTCCAACGTCAATTTGTTTATGATCCCTATTTTCACTGATGAAACAGCCTTTCACATGGTACAGAAAAATGACATAAATCAAATTTTTTCCTTTATCATAATTCAGTTGATTTTAAAGATACAGATATGCGGGTTTTTTTAATGATCTTCTTGCATTAAAAATAAAAATTTTCTGATTGACCAAATTTCCCTAAGGGGTCGTATAAAAATTTAAATAGTGTAAGTTTTTTAAAATTAATGGAAGGACTATTTCATTAATGCAGTCCTATTTCCTACCTTACTTTCAACATTTTTGCAATTTACATTGCCTACTTATCTCCAAACAGGTAAAGAATTAAAGCGGGTTTTAATCTTTTTGGGACACCTTTCTTTTTTGAGATAGACTGTATGTATATATATATATATATATATATATATATATATAAATATATATACACTCTTTTGAAAAAATAAAACGAAGCACTATGAAGAAAGTGACTGCTTTTATTGAAATTAAATATGTGTACAGCTCATACACTAATGAAATGATTACAAAATCAAAGTCGCAGGACCCATTAATGGTTAGCAATTGCACATTGAATTTTCAAATCAGTAATTGGTGAAACGCCCCTTGGTGGCAATGCACGCTTGTGTACGTCTAGGTAAGGAGTGATTCAGTTTCCTAATGTCATCCTGCGATACATTCTGCCAGGCATTCCTCAATTATTTCTCCAGATCTGCTACATGTCGGGGTGCCCGAATCTGGCGTCCTAGCATGTCCCAGGTATGATCGATTGGCGAAAGGTCTGATGACCTTGGTGGCTAAGGAACAGTATCAACAGCACGGAGAGAGTCCACAGATATGCGAGACGTATGTGGCGTGGCATTATCTTGTTGGAAATGATCCCAGAATGACGTTCCATGAACGGTAACGCAAACGAACGCAAGATTTTATCAACATATCGTTGAGTTATTAAATTTGTACTCAGGATGACTAGGGGCGGTCTGCTGTCGCAAGAGATTGCACCCTATACCATCACACTAGTGGTAATGGCTGAGTGCCTGTGTAAAACAAAGGCTGATTGTGACCGCTGGCTCTGGCGCCTCCACACGTATACCCGATGGTCACCTGCTGAAAGACTGCGTGATTCATCGCTGAACACTATGCTATGCCAGTCTGCTGGCAGCCAGGATGTTCGGCTACGACACCACTCCAAACGACTATTTCGATGTTGTGGGGTTATGAGCAAACGTCTTAAAAGCCGCCGTGAGCGTAACCCCACCTCAGCCGAGCGCCATGAGATGGTGGATGGTACCACGGGTGGTATTGAAGACGCTGTGGCACTTTGGATGGCGGACAATGATGCCGTTGGGCCAGTTCGGGTCTGTCGCACAATCATCCAATCTTGCCTGGCATTCGTGCACCTTGGCCTTCCAGAGCCTTTATTCCGCCGATGAGTTCCTTGCAGCAACCACTGCTGCCAGCACCTCTGCACAGCAGTGTCCTTTCGGTACAGGTGGCGGCCTATTGCTCGGTATGACCAACCAGCTTCAGGCATCCCCACTATACGATCACGGTCGAACTCGTCTGATTAATAATAAGGTCTTCGACAACATCGTAACGACATTATCGGTTCTGTCTCCACGGAACTGCAACGCCCATAATGAGGAAAGATGAATCGTCCACATTTTTAACCAGTTTTATAGGATGCTAGTTACTTAGTCAAAACGAATATATATATAGTATAGTACTTTATAACATAATGTACCTTAATATATATATATATAGTACCTTACCAGTCTATATGCATGCAAATATAGTAGAAAATATATTTCAGTCAAGTTTTGTTAAATTGCATTAAGTCAATTTCATGTTCAATTCCAGTTACTCCCGTCAAATTCATCTATGTAAATGCAAATATTTAGGTTACAAGATGAAATATTCTCTGCAATATTCTCTTTAATGAGATTCATGTCAAGAGCGTCATGTCAGAATGTCAAATCCACTTGACTCAATAGTCATAACGATAAATACACATGACACAATAGCCATATTGTTAAATTCTCTTAACAGAATAGCTGGAATAAAACGACGTTTTACACAATTACATTTATTTTATTTCATTTTACTGCAATGTAATAATGACATAAACAAAAAAAAGAAGTATACGTTAAAATTATGGATTTATAGTATATACGTTTAAATTATATTGATATTAGATTATATGAATTGTAAAGCTTCAAAAAGTTATATAAGACATACCTAGATAATACCTCAACTAAGATAAATACGGAGTTATATTATATTATATATATTTTTATATTATATACATTTATATTTATTATATACATTTATTAAATTCGATAACATTAGTTATATACATTTTTTGCGGAGTTATATTATATACATTTTAACAACAAAATTATTTGCATTTAAGGCTAGACGAAATTGAAATTTACGCACTTTATTTAATATCCGGATTACAGACCTATATAACAATATGTATAAGAAAACAATATAAAACATAAGCATGCAAATAAAAAATCGTTTGCGTGCATTACATGACTTAACCTACAAACACAAATTCGTAGTCCATTAAACTGAGTTTAATTGTTCAAATTGATACTAATGATTAATACTCCCTTGTCATTATATCCAGTTTTCAGTTTTAATACGTCTTCTTTATCATTAGGCAACTTTACTAATTGTAGAACGTCGCCATATCCTCAAAATTCCAAAAAACTTCAATCTTTCAAAAATTACTTGTTCTACAATAATCGAATTAATCTTAATCGTTTAGATTTTAAAAATTGCCTATAAAAGTAATTAATTATACATACTCTTTTATTCCAGATTCAGAGGACCATTTCGCAAGAAGTCTAGTTCTAATTTTCCGAAGTGTATCAAAATCTAATAAATATCAGAGAAATTCCCCAAGTGACTCACCTACAAAATTTTAAGAAATTTCTCCGAATAGTTTTTAACTACAGTAAAAAAATGGTAAGCTCCTCATAATTCTAAAAATCTTAATACCTCGATAATAGCCTTTTCTGAAGTAATGGGGTTGTTCTTATTCGACGTTAATTCGTCTTTTCGTTGGTCTTTTATTGTCGTTAAATATTCAGTACAAGTATTAAGTTAATATAACATATTGAGTCCTTTATTTCAGATTTTTCTGATTTTTGGACCATTATGTAGAAAAATGTAGATTCTGTTTAATACAACATATTGAGTCCTTTATTTCAGATTTTGCCGATTTTTTGGACCATTATGTAGAAAAATGTAGACTATGTTTTCCGAATGGTACCAACATTTAATGTGTACGGTAACACACAAGTGATTTACTAAGTGTTTGCAAAATTTCGTGTTGAATTTCGTGAAAAATTTTGTTCAATAATTTCTAGACTGGACAAACGTACATTAAGTAGACAGACTGACAAACACACACACACACAGAAGTCAAGTCGTCAAAATTAGGTTAATCGTGTCCTAGAGAGCTCGAAAAGTGTAGTTCCGCCGAAAATCAATCTCCGACATAATTTCAATCTAACATTTTATTTTTCATTTTATCGGCCAGCTGACTTCAACTAACAAAAATAATTTCCTTATTGGTGTGTTATTTTAAAAAATGGTCCTTCGGGTACTCATGACTCATATTAGTTTTTAATTTGGTTTTTTTCCTATTTTAATTATAATTGATAGACTATGACATATGTTAAACTAAGCGAATAGTTTGTATAATTTGTGAGATTTCTAATATATGCTGTAAAAATTTTGTTGCAAAATTTACATAAGTAATTACTTTTTATTTTTTACCACACAGTACTCGTACTTCCGATTTTACAGCTGAAAAGGAAGAAAGTTTATCCCTTAAGAAATTTTATAATTAGAAATATATTTTCAGGATAAATATTTTAGGAAATAAAGGCGGTTACTACCATTTTATAATAACGGATCTCTACACTATGGTACATGAAATAGACATGAAATAGACCGTATACATGAAATAGACCGTGTATAACTATACCCTCACCTCTCTTCCATTTTCAGAGCCAAAGAAAAGTAAAAATCTAATACCAGTTTCGAAGAGTTGGCCCTTTTCCATCTAACTTCAAACTGGTATATTTTCAAATAAATATCTGCAAGAAATTTACGGCAAAGAAGCACATTTTCTTGTAATATATGCGTTTTCAGCAACATCAGGGCTGCTCAAGAAGGGGAGGGGAGAGGTTGTGTGAGTTTTTTTGGTGGGGGAAGGAGCGGGCCAGGGGGGGGGGGGTCATGTATTCCTTCCAAAAATCATTAATTCGGGTTTTACTAAAGTTTGAAAGTCCGGAAATTCACAAATGTCGTTGTTTGTGCAGAAATTTTGTCAACCTGTTTTGCAATATGTCGGGAAAAAACTTAGAGCAGGATATCCGCTGATGAAGTTTTAAAGATATGTCTTTCATAACTGCCATAACTTTTGAGAGTACTTTATTATTCACTATGCATTCTTAGTTCATGTGCATTTTAAGACACTTCCGACATATACTGGAAACTAGAATTTTATTATAAGATAAACATGAATTGCTTTTGTTTAAATCAAATAGAATTTAAGGAATGTGAGGTAATTTTAGTCATTTCAGGCATGACCAGGCTGATGTAGTAGGTAGAACGTCTAGACGCATCGTAGGAGGTCTGAGTTCGTTCTCCGTCTCTGACGCATTATATTTTCAGCGTTAAAATTTAGCTGGTATGCAAAATAAAACATCTGATGTGCGCAGCACATGCCTTTCCCTACAGACTCAAATTCGTTTTCTCTTTTATATGCGATGAAATTGCGCTTAACTGTGCTATGACACAGATATTTATTTAATAGTGTATTTAATTTGTAGTTTTATGTTCCACTAGCAGCATACCCGTTCTTCGTACGGAGTATATAATATAAAGAAACTTAAAATTCACAATCATATGCAAATTCCTATAGTATACTAAATGACATTGCTAATAAAAATATTCTGTTAAAATATTAAATTTATTGTTCCTAAAATGAGGTTTAAGATTATTTGTTTGTTCTCACTATGCAAAATTATCTTCACGGGTAGATCTGAAGAGTAAAACATCCTTGCTCCTTTTGTAAGCAAATTTAAAAAAGTATGAAACTGAATCAATATATGCAAAATAAAAGCGTTAATATTGTATGGGACCTGTACTACTTCTATAAGCGAATATTAGAAGATATAACCTGTATTAGTAAATTATATGTATAAATTGGAAATATCAATAAATCCGTAATATTTAAACATGAAGGCCGTAATTATATGCCGAATGAAAGTGCTAAAATTATATCGGAATATATATACCCGTACTACTTATATTGTCGCCAATTACAAAATATGCCAGTGTGTTAGTAGAAGATTACCCTTATTACAACATGAGTGTCAAAAATTTTTGTCAAAATAAAACAGATGACTTAACAAATTGAAAATATCAATAATCCCCGTAATCTTTATACCAGAAGGTCGTAATTGATTCCAATATATGCCAATATATATCAAAATATATGCCAATATATATCAAAATGTATGCCAATATACCTGTACTACTTATATTCTCGTAGATTAGAAGATATACCAGTGCATTTGTAGAAGATTACTCGTACAACGTACAATGTATGAATTTCAACAATTTTTGCCGTAATAAAACAATGGCATAATAACTTGAAAATATCAATAATTTCTGAATCAATAATCCCCGAAAATATCAATAATAATAATGTTCAAACCTGAAGACCGACCGTAATTAAATATTAACTAGTCAAAAATGTAATGGCAATGAAATGTATTTTATATTGATATCTTCATTATTCAAATCGGAAAAGATTTGATAAAAATCGTCTTCCGCATAAACACATTGGATTTAAATCCGTTGCTAAGCGACATGGTATCACTTGCTTCAATTAAATTGGTGGATAAAATATCGTCAGAATAATGCTATCTCTATGGAAGGTTTAGCAACATTTAAAAAAAAATCGCCAAATTTACCGCCAATTGGGATTGTAGAACTGACAGTCCAACTTGGCAACAAATTGACGAAACATCATCACAATACCATCTGTCATAAGGTAATATTGTCCTTATCAAAAATTACCAGTATAGGACTTACCTATGATGCCGTCGCTAAGGGTGGAGCATGTAAGCTCCCGGTCCTCAAGCTCGGATATAAACACACAAAACATAAAGAAATACTCATGCTTAATTGCTCAATTATTTTTAATATTTTGCTTAATATATATCCACTATAATCTGGAGTAATTATATTATGATTAAATCAATTATTTAAAGACACATAATACTAACAATATTACATTAATATATATTTACACACATAAAAAACATTGACTTAAATTTCTTAAATAACAGTTTCCTTTAAACAATCTATGAAGAATAATTCTTATAGTTCAATATTTACGAACTCGTTCATATGATCTACTCATACGAACTGGTAGTTAATTATCTTAATAATCGTTAAAGGTGTGCCTTCCGTGCTAATAGTGACAATTGAAAATCGGTTACCTCTACTCTTTGTTACGTGCATATTCGTGCCATCTCAATGATGTAGGAACATCGTTGCACTTCTCGTACTTGCACACGCTACCATTCTATTGCTCACAATCTACAGACACTTTTCACACAACCAAAAACATGATGCTGACCCGTTCGAAAGTTTTACGTCGACTAAAAAACTCAGGTGCGTCTAGGACGCTGTCGAAATTGCATCTGTGGAAAGTTCTAGAACATTCTCTCAAACCTTTTTCTTTTCAGATTGTAGTGTCGTTGTTGATTCGTTGAAGTGACGAAGGGGATGCGCTGCTTATTTATGTTTGTATTGCCATTGGCTCCTTCTGCAGCATTTAAATAGCTCATTAGCTAGGTTGGCCTCCGTAATTTGAATTACGAAATGTCGTGCATGCCGTACGATTTTATAAATTTTAAGATATTTTTATGGATTTACAAACAGTTTTATCAATTTGGTGACATTTTAAAAATTCGCTAAATGTGTTACTAAGTAGGACGGTTGGACTGATAGACAAATGCTAACGAAAGATAATTTCAGTACTCTCTTCTAACAAAACAAAAAAAATTTCATTGTTTTGCGTCGTTATTATCAATTTGGCGATATTTCCGTCAATTTGGGAAGTTTAAGAAAAGTTGCCAAGTTAGCGATATCCTGCCAAATTCGTAGTTCTGAATTTGCAAATCTAAAACATCCTAATCCCGTTTGTCTATACTAAATTAAACCACTAAAACTGTATTAGACGATATAGTATCATTTAAGTACTCTCTTCTAACAAATCATCATTTCTCATATATCATCATATACCATCATATATCATCATATATCATCATTTCAGTACTCTCTTCTAACAAAACAAAATTAATTTCATTGATCTAGCGTCGTTTTTATCAATATGACAACATTTCCGTCAATTTGGCAACCTTTAAGAAAAGTTGCCACGTTAGCAATATCCCGCCAAATTACAGATCTGAATTTGCAGATCTGAAGAATAAAACATCCTGATCCAGTTTGTGCATATTAAATGAAAACATTAAAATTGTATTAGAAGATACCCGTTCTACTCTTTTTCTGTTTCAACAATCGGCTAAATAAATTTATTGGCTAAACACAATATATAAGCTTGAAAACTCTTTGCCAAAATAAATTAAAGTGATGTACGCAGTCCGCAATTAATATAATTAAAAGAAAAAAAATCGTTCATTTATAAGATATATATTTTATAACCATTTATTTATTATTCAAATCCAAAGAATAATAATAAAAAGTAACAAACACATTTAATGTAATTGCGTTGCTGAGCAACATGATATGAGATAGAATTTTCCTCACAAAATGCTAATAGTTAGATAACCATTTTGATTTCTTAATACTTCATTGCTGAGTAAAAGCTTGTGAAAAATAAACCATGGTGATAGATTTCCCATTTAAATTCATGTTTCAAACATTAATGTTTTCAAACAATTCAGGGTTTCAGAAAGTGACTATTTAGCGCAAAAATATCCCCGAACTCAGAGATAAAGTTTTAATTTACTTTCACGTTTTAAACAAACGATTTCCAACCTTTTCGTTTGGATGAACCAGGGAGTTAGGGAGTAGAACTTTTAGGGGAAAAGTTTCGCTTTTCATTAATATCTCGACGACCCCAGGTCTAAGAAACTCTAAACTTGCACTAAATTTAAGTGGGGCTATTTCAAAGCCACCCATAAAATTTTATTAATTTCGGTTTAGCCGTTCTCCCGTGATGATGAGACAAACAAAAGTTTTGTTTTTCACTAATATCTCAAGAACTACTGGTATATATGCCATATGGGTAATAATCAGAAATTCTGTAATTAATAGTACGTAAAAATTATTTTGAACTACTTCCATTTGTCGAGAATGCAAATGGCAAATAGAAAAGAATTACCCATCCCAGATCATAGAAAAATATTCTAAAATAGGTTAAGGAAAAGTATTATGAATTTATTGCAAAAGTATTATAATGGGGTTGGTCTCTTTTATTTTGTTCTTAAAACTCTGATTTGGACTGCACATTACTTTCCCTATAGACTTAAATTGATATTCCATTAAATTAAATTTAATTGCTCAAATTGACATGGATAGTTACTTGATATTAATGTCCAGTTTGCAGTTTTGTTACGTCTTCTTTATCATTTGAAAACTTAATGAATTTTAAAATGAATCTATTTCCTCAAAATTCCGAAAGACTTAAATATATCGAAAACGGTTCGACTTACAGCAATGGAATTTTCCTTATTCGTTTTGCCGTTAAAAATTAACTAAAATAAAAAATTAAAATATTTTTTCAAATGTACTAAAATATGTGTAATACTCAGGTGTAATCCACAAGTGTAATCCTCGGGATAAAATTTCTTAAAATTGCTACGAAAGTTTAAGAAATTTTATTGAATATTTTTTATCTACAGTGAAAAACATCATCATCTTAAAATTCTATACACAGTAATATTTCGAGAATAGTCCATCCTTAGGTAATGGCTTTGATCTTATTTTTTGTAGTTGAAAATTATGTATAAAACAAGCATTTAATAAATATATATATCAACATATTTAGTCTTATATTTCATATTTAACTGTTTTTTGGGGCGCGACAGCCCAGTGGTTATCTCGCGAAGATTGCACTCGGTCGTTCCGAGTTCAATTCCCGCCTCTGCCCAAACTGTCGCCGCGTTCATGCGGAGTACGATCACTTTAAACATGTAGGTCCGTGGGTGCTCATGAGAGTTTGGTGAAAGGAGAAGGACGGTACGGTCTCTGTTGATATCTCTCCCCACCAATGATGGGTTCTTGTCTAAATTGGGAGGCACTTCCTGGCCGTCCAACAGTTACCTTACACTTTCGGCTAGATCGGACAGTCTGGGTTGAAGAGGATTTAACTATTTCTCTGGGCCATTTTTGGGGGGAAAGCAAGTTATATTTTTCCGTGGCGTACTAAAATTTAATAAGCTTCAGGGTGAAACCCAGTCTAATAAATGTTGCAAAATTTCGTGAAGAGTTTATGAGCTAAAGTGGATGCATACATTGAACAGTGACACAGACAGACACACATATACAGACATCACGCTAAACATAGTTTTTTCGTGTTTTGCAGTGATCAAAAAGTGTAAATCCGTCGAAAGCTGAAATTCCAATTTTTGACACGATTCCAAAGCTCTCCCTATACATTACCAGTCATTATACATTCCCTATATATTAGGGAAAATGATATACTATGGTAGTAGGCAGAAGAATTGGGGCTGTTCATCTGGAAAATTTGCGAAAGATGAAGATTTAAGGTCATTATAGTAATCCTTACTATAAGACTAAAGTATTGCTGTAGGTATCATGTCTAGTCGCAAATCAGGACACCTAAGTTCGATCTACGGATCTAACCTTATGCTTTTTAGTTCTCTACAGGAGTTCTTCATCCTAAAATTCAATTTATAATGTTGCACCATAACAATTCATATGTTTTATTTCTTTGAAGAATATAATTCCTTGAGAAGAATTTGCCTTGAGAAAAAGCAATGTGTTGAGTTCAAAAAAGGAATTTCCATATTAATTTACTGATGGAATATGTTAGACTGACACGCTTGAAATATTTCTGAGCAGTAATTAACCTTCTTTGATCGGCGTATTTGTATATATCTGCCTGTGTAGGCACGATATATCTTGAAGCACTTTAGAGATATCCCTTGAAGAAATTGGTTTAAATTTATAATAATAGAAAATGCTTATCTGTTTATTTGACGGTCTGTTCGTCTGCAGCGTTAAATCTAGGCGACATACGGCCATGAAATTTGGCACAGTGGTACCTTTGCTCCCAAGACATTTCACATCTTGAGATTTTCTTTTAATTCAAATTTGAGTTCTGGTTATTAAATGTTGATGCGCCATTTTGAGCGATTTTCGCACAAATTATTTCCTTAGTGATTGAAAATATTATCGCAGAGTTTCTAACTTAACACCATCGGAAAGATATTTTAAAAACGCGTTGCGGGCTTTTAGGTCTTTAGAAGAATTGATGATTTTTTTTTTTGTTATATCTTCAAAATCCAATCTTTCCTTTCTGAAAGCGATGTTGCCATTTCAAAAGAAGTAATATTTAGGTTATTCAACTTTCATTGTAGATAACGCTGTTGCAATTTCAAAAGCAGCAATATTTAAATGTTTGACTTAAACAATCAAAAGTACATTAATTATTCAGAGCTTCATTTAAATATTACTTCTTTTGAAATGACAACAGAGTTTTCAACAATGAATAGCAATAGTTTATGACAACAACGCTCTGTTTGTTTGTAAGGCTGCTATGCAGACGAAACGAAAGAGCTGGTAAAACGAGCTTCAGCGATTAATAGGCGGAACCAATGGGGGGGGGGGAACGAAGCGAACTCATTGAGAGCCAGCAAGTAGGAGGTGAAGCCATTCGACTCGAAAAGTGAGTTACTAGGGTTACTATTACGCTTGCGTGGCAGTCGTGAAGAAAAATCTCGTTAAACGAGTTCTGATGGTTAGGGAGCGGTAGCGAGCAGGGAGTGGACTCCTTGAGTTCCAAGAGTTCGGGAATGTTAGCTAGTACTGGGTTATTACACCTGCGTAGCAGTCGTGAAGAAAGAGCTCGTTAAGCGAGTTTCGGTGCTTATTGAGCGGCAGCGATGAAGCCCCCGAACACAGTCGGAGTCTAAAAGACGTAATATACCTGTGCAGCAGGTGGAGAAAAAGCTTGCTAAGTAAATTCCGGCGGTTAGTGAGCGGTAGCGCAGTCCCCAAATACCAGGAGCTAGCAATCGTTAGTAATCTGGGGGTGTGTAAGACAAAAGGGGTAAAAGGGTTTACTAGCCGAGTTCCGGGGATTGGTGAGTGTCAGAGCAATAATGATGAAGCTCCAACATCTGCGTAGCAAACGTAACAAAGAGCCGGCAAGCAAGCTCCTGCAATAAATGGGCGGCATAGAACAGAGGGCGGTGTCCTAAGGTAACTACCTCTTTTAGGACACGCCCGGTTATAGCGCGAAGAAGAAACAGGCCGTGAGTATTTACAAACATTAATTTATTTACACTATATAAATATTTACAACATTATTGATTTAAATTATTTAAAACACAACTTCCCATATTCCAAATGGGATGAAAACCAAATTTAAGATAAACAAATACAAAAGTATATACAGTCTCATAGACTAAAATGTGAAAAATGGTAATCTATCATGAAAACATCTGACTTTTACTATTAAATAATTTATTTGGAGTTAACAAGTAGATATTTAATTGGCGTTAATTAGTAGTTATTTAATTGGAGAGGGAGAGAGAGACAAAAGATACAAATCAGGCACAGGCCCTTAAATGTGGAACTCACCAACATTACTGGCAGTTGAGCAGCATCTCTCTTTACAGAGGACCATGATTGGGAGCCGACTTTTCTCAAACACCACACAGTTCCTTCTCCTCGCTCCTCTTTTCAATTTCTGTGAAAAACTCTCTCTCTCCAAGATTTTAAAACACGCCCCTGAGGCGCACACAATTATCTTATTGGATTCTGGGTCTTAACCCCTTGACCCCAAAGCATCGCCATTGGCTTTAGGCCTTCCAGAAACAAAAAGCCCCTGCGAAACTGATATGTTTCGGGCACTAATTCAAAGCCGGCCGAAAACCCTATGATCCGTCCGAAAACGGACAACCGTTACCTCTTTCGGTGAAAATGATATCTAAAAACAACTAACCTACATCCTGTTTCCTATTCCGAGGAGAGCAGCTGTCAAACGAAAAGGCTGACCCCCAAAATAGATAAGTAAACTCTAGATCGCAACCCCGAAAATATTGGATCATGGGTTTACCATGCGACAATACACCTCTATTTCCCCATTAAAAAAAATTCCAAAATCCAAAAATTAAAATTTCAAAATCCAAAAATTAAAATTTCAAAATCCAAAAATTAAAATTTCAAAAATTTTACCATCAAAAATAATAAGCAAATTAAAATATGCTGAGGCGCAATACGCCTTCCCAAAATTACCCCCATTTCCCCATTAAAACATCAAAAATTTTAAAATTTTAAAATGAAAAAATGAAAAAATCAAATTGAAAAACAATTTTACAATGAAAACCATGAGGAAAAATCAAAATATGCTGGAGTGCAATCTGCTTTCCTTCCAGCCACTAAGAACCAACCTCTGAAAACAGAAGTTTCCTCCTATATGGTATAATAAAACACATAAAAAACATCATATTGCGCATAAAAGAAAAAAACAATTGTCAATATAAACACAATACAATAAAATAAAAATATAAAACAAATTGGTGAATTCAGGACAACAAATCAGAAAGTCTGTTATTTGTGTTGCACTTGCTGTAAAAGTCACTCAAACTAAAATGGTTTCTCATTGAATGTTTTTGGTTGTTTAAAAAACTTTGAATATTGTCCACCAAAAAGCACAAGCACTGGGATCAGGCATCCCTGAAAATTGTTCACTACGTGGTGTATTTTGTTGGCCCCGTCTTCCTTCAAAATTTTTCATAGTACTTTCATACGTTCATTGTTTATGACAAGTGTTTATGAAATATTATCAATGTGGAGAAAGTTTATCACCAAAAGTTGTTGTTGATTGACAGCATTGATGAGGAGTGTCTATTCTGTGCAAACCCCATAAACTCATAGTAAAACATTGAACACAATGTCCGATGTCTGGCCGTAAGAAAACACCATGATTGGAATCTTGAACCGTTTGTCTTGTAGAAAACTGGAACGTGGAACTGTATGCATTGTAAAAAGTAGAGCAGAAAACCAATTGTACTGTAGAAATGACAGGAACGTGAAAATGTATACCTTGAAAAAAATGGTAGAGCAGAAAACCATCTGTACTGTAGAAATGACAGGAACGAGAAAATGTATGCCTTGAGAAAAAAGGTAGAGCAGACAAACCATCTGTACTGTAGAAATGACAGGAACGTGAAAATGCCTTGAGAAAAAAGGTAGAGCAGAAAACCATCTGTACTGTAGAAATGACAAGAACGTGAAAATGCCTGTTCTGTATACCATGTCTGACACTTGTAAATTGTTTATAACGAAAAGCATGTCTGTGGCTATAAATGTTTATACCCCTTGTACTTGGCATTAACATATACAGTTCTTTCGTGTAGTCGGGCACTTTTACGTAAGAAAAAAAAAACACCGGTGGAATCCTCTGCACCCCGTCCGTAGAGGAAAACCAACACAGTAATTGGCTCTGTGCTGATCTATCTGTACGACATATTACAATGCCGTATTCAGTCATCGAAGATTTTTTTATATAGTTGGCATGTGCCAGCATCCGGTCACCTGTTGACCCGAAAACTGAAAACTGTTCAATTGTATGGGTGAAAACTGTTCAATTGTATAGGTGTAGCACCTCCCGTGCGCATGACCTTGGAGTTTTCGTGCTGTGCTATTTTCAGCAACTTGCTTCAACACAATTATGAATAATTTATATACAAAAACAAAATATATATAGACTGGCCTAAGTGACGGGAAAGTTACCACCAAGAGACCCAGCCAATATGCACTTTATTCTTCTCTCCCTCCGAGAACAAAACATTTTAAAATAAATTGCAAAATTTCCTAACTGCATAAACATGCAAGTAAAAAATGCATAAAATTTTACTCTCTTAGCTATAAAAAACTTTACTTCTTTACATATAAAAAACTTTACTCCTTTACATATAAAAACTTTACTGCCAAAGGCAACTTTACGTTAAATAACATGTTTCATATACCATGAAATTCAAAACTCAAAACCATAAAATATCATACAAAATTTTCATAATTAAATTACATGATCTAAACTAAAAATTTTCTATCCAAAGAAAAAAATTAAAATCATCCAACATATTAAAATACCTCATTAATTGCAAGTTACAGAAAAATATACAATTCCTGCCTAAAATGAATGTTTCAAACCCATTCGAAAAATTTACATGTACATGTGTCTAAACCGTCGCTTAATACTTGACTTTATCACATATTTACAGTGTCTTACTGCATAAAAAAAACCTCTTTTTTTTTCTATTTATTCTCTAGTTTATATATCTCCCAAACATGTACCATTCAGAAAAATAAAACCACACCTCGCAAAATTTTCCAGAAATACGAAAAAAACCAAACCCCCACTTACTTTCGAAGGGAAAATTTAACCCATGTGCTAATATTTTGTTTCATTGAGCAAAATCATCTTATTCACTTATTTCCACACTTCCTTTATTTTCTTTACAAAAGGGTTTTAACACACTTTTTATTAATACTTTCCCAACTTTATGCATTACGCCTTATTTTCCTTAAATTAGCCTTATGCTACACCTTAAACTATAAATTTTCCCTTTTCATAAGAATGAAATACCATTCACCCTCATTTTATATCTTATCCACTTCATCTATCATGAAAATACCACTAATTCTAAGCACACTATATCCTAGCATAATATTTACAGCAAAATACATATTTAACCATGACATTTTATGTAGGCAAAGAGATAACACCTTAACAATAAAACCAAAATACAAGAGAAAACACCATATATTTTTTCTTTTCTTTTCTTTTTAGAAACACTACTTAAAGAAATGCTAAATTAGTGACATTATTCTCCAACTGCCTTCTCCCAAAACTACATTTTATAACTTTTTATCTTCCAATGCTATGTTAGCGTTCAACATACCCGAAGGAAAAAAAATATCAAATCTCACCTTTCTTTCCTAAACTACCCATAGAAACTAAAAAAAAATCTCCATGCGTTCAGAAAATATGCTGGAAACTGTCACATACCCTACGACGTGTAACGATTAAAGAAAATTATTGTATCCTTAAATTGATTCCCTTTTGAGCCCCGTCGTTACCTAACAAACATATAATATATTCTATTCCGAATTATTTATTCAATTATGTGTGTTTTAACAAAAGTAAAATATAAGTGAATGTAGGAAAGTACCCTTTACAGACGATAAAAATTATTGAATAAATGCTAAGAGATACAAAAAAAAAATGAAATACTTTTTCTTTTTTTAAATAAATCCTTTCAACGTTATGTGTCTTCAGAAGATGAATGAGACCCTTGGTTGATCACTCAAACAGTCTGATCCAATCCCCAATGTATAGAAATATACACTCTAAATCCCAAATATCACACAATTCTGCCCGCAGAAAAATATGTGCCTAAGGTCAAATTATATATCCTACCAACAATTGTTAAAAAGGCTTATTTATTTATTTATTTATTTATTTATTTATCAAACTTAAAAATTTACTATTTTTGTTGTTTGTTCTTTGACTGTTATCTTTGTCACTTTATTAGAATTCCCTTGTAGACAAAAGTTTCCTTAGTAATTAAAATTTTCTTTCCATTTCTGTTACAAATTGAATTTATATAATATCTATTTATTTTCATTATTCATTATTATTTTTATAATTACCTTTTTTCGAAAAATAATAGACTTATTATTTTATGTATTTTAATTCCCAATAACCTAACTAACTCTCTCCAGCTGCAACAATACAACGCCATTCTAAAAAGAACGGAGTCTCTCTACTAGTATATGTGCCGTCCACTCCTCTTTGAAATTTATGTTCTACCCGATTATCTCCTCCAAGCTCCCGTAAAATATATCTGCTAAAACCACTCCTCTTTTCTTTGTAAACATTAGTGTGTGTTGCGCTTCTTCTGTGAAAAAGGACTCTCACTTTGGAGTGCGGAAAAAAAAACCCATCGCGACGTATCAAATTACAACCTTGTGGTCAAACCGAAGAACGTTGTTCCCTCTGAAAAACAGGTGTTGAAAACGAGGATGTCAAAGTTTTAACTCGCAACTGTGGCCTGAACTAAAACTTTGGAGATCCCTGTGTTTGCCATAAAATTAGAACCGTCATTGTTAACTGAGATAAAAATTGAAAAAAAATTGTGTTGCCTTTAAAAATTCGATTATCTAAACAACTCACATTTTAAATTATATTTTCAGAACCACTTGTAAAAATTTTGTGAACTAGTACCAATAACATATAAAAGGTTTATTATAATCTCACTTTACTTCTAATTTCAGCAAAAAGAAAAATTTGTTCTAAAACTAAAAACTCACTCAAATGTGTATTAATTAAATAATCTTCGCGACCAAAATTATAAAATACTATTTTCTTTAATTCATTTTTACCATCTTTCCAAAAAAAATTTTTTCCTTGGTTAGTGAACCAAACATAATTCTTATCCTGGTCGTTGGGGCCAATTTATTTTCCTTCGTTAGTGAACCCAACATAATTCGTATCCTGGTCTAAGGCGCCAATTTATTTTGTCCTAAGGTAACTACCTCTTTTAGGACACGCCCGGTAAGAGCGCGAAGAAGAAACAGGCCGTGAGTATTTACAAACATTAATTTATTTACACTATATAAATATTTACAACATTATTGATTTAAATTATTTAAAACACAACTTTCCATATTCCAAATGGGATGAAAACCAAATTTAAGATAAACAAATAAACAAATACAAAAGTATATATAGTCTCATAGACTAAAATGTGAAAGATGGTAATCTATCATGAAACCATCTGACTTTTGCTATAAAATAATTTATTTGGAGTTAACAAGTAGATATTTAATTGGCGTTAATTAGTAGTTATTTAATTGGAGAGGGAGAGAGAGACAAAAGATACAAATCAGGCACAGGCCCTTAAATGTGGAACTCACCAACATTACTGGCAGTTGAGCAGCATCTCTCTTTACAGAGGACCATGATTGGGAGCCGACTTTTCTCAAACACCACACAGTTCCTTCTTTTCGCTCCTCTTTTCAATTTCTGTGAAAAACTCTCTCTCTCCATGATTTTAAAACACGCCCCTGAGGAGCACACAATTATCTTATTGGACTCTGGGTCTTAACCCCTTGACCCCAAAGCATCGCCATTGGCTTTAGGCCTTCCAGAAACAAAAAGCCCCTTCTCAAGCCCCTGCGAAACTGATATGCTTTCGGGCACTAATTCAAAGCCGGCCGAAAACCCTATGATCCGTCCGTAAACGGTCAACCGTTACCTCTTTCGGTGAAAATGATATCTAAAGACAACTAACCTACATCCTGTTTCCTATTCCGAGGAGAGCAGCTGGTCAAACGAAAAGGCTGACCCCCAATATAAATAAGTAAACTCTACATCGCAACCCCGAAAATATTGGATCATGGGTTTACCATGCGACAGGCGGAGTCTCCGAATCCTGGGAGTTAGCGCGAGTTTTCGAGCAATGGACACGAAACACATCCTGTGCACCGGCTGCGGTGAAACAGCTCGGAGTGGAATAGGATTGGTGAGTGTTAGTGAACAGGGGATGGCCTCCAACTGACGTAGCAAGTGGTGGAGCTCCCTAGTGTGTGTATGTATGCATATATATATATATATATATATGTGTATATATCAGGGTTCCCACTAAGTCAGGAAAAGAGGGGGAGATTTTCTCTCCTTCCAAAAAATTTTGGGAGAGATTTTCTGTTATAAGGAGGGACACTTAAAATTTCATTTTTTTTACCATGCTAATTTAGAAAGTAATAAAAAAGAAAGCATTAACTATAACTCATATTCTTCGACATTTAAATTCTTTAATTCTTAAAACTAACATTCTTTTAACATTCTTACTAACATTCTTTTTAAAAATTAATTAGGAGTCGTTTAAGAATTAAGTAAGCACATTTTTGGTAATTTTATAGCTCCCCCCCACACTTGTTAGCAAAAATACTCAAATTCCTGACTTCCCCCATGCTTACGTTATGATTTTATTTGCTGACATAAAAGCGTCTACATGGGTTATTTTATGTAAAATAACTGACATGCAAATTTACGATTTTTTTGTCTGTAAACTGCAAAAATCGAGGGCCGACTGTATTTACTTTATATTTTGATTTTTAAAATCATTTTATGATCAATTTTCATGCAGCAATAGCAATTAAAAACTTTAACGATTTTTGATCGCCGAAGGCGAATATCGACGAAAACTATTTCACTAGGCAAATAGAATTAGGTAATACATTTGACTTTATGTTTGAAAATGGATTTTTTTTTGTATTTTTTACAAAACTTGCAGAACATAAGGATTGCATCGTCCTTTTGTTGAATCTCAAGCCAGTCATGTGATTTTAGCCATTTTGTTTGACTCGACTTTTTTCTTTTTGTTTTCAAAATAGCCATTTATTTCATAAATAATACGTTTGTAAAATAATTTTTCTGTATAAAACGCGAAACAATTACAAACACTGTAGTCGATGCAAACAGATTGGAAAAGTGGGAAATATATTTCAAATTAAACGAGGTATGCCGAGGATAGCGTACAAATGCAGATTCTCGTGATGCTGCTGCAAAATAACCTTTCATTTTATTAATAATACGGTAGAAAAATGGTTTGGTTTTTATTATTTGTATATTAAACGACATAATTATAAAAAAATTCAGTCGATGCAAATATATTGTGAAAATGGCAAAAAGATATTCATTGGTCATCTCTCCTCAGAAAATGTGGGAATCGCCGTATGCGAACGCCGTTTTCGCAATCGCGGAGAAACAGATTTTCAGATCATGTAAGAAAGGAATGTCTCTGATAAAAAATTCGTTGCTTTGTTCAAATTTTGTAACATTTTTTGGGCATATATGGCCAATTTTACGACATTTTCGGGATTTTTGTAACCTGTAGACATACTGTGTACGGGGGAAAGGATTTTCGTCCGCGGAAAGAAGAAAATTTCTCGAGCAAAACCCAAAAAATGCTGGAAGTACGCGGAAAGAGCATAATTCAAATCCGTGAAAGAATCCTACAAAAAAAAAAGCAAAATTTTATTTGATCGAATTTGCCACCCGCGCAAGCTGAGGGGACACTTACAGTTTTCTATAAAATATCTCTCTAATTAGAAACACGTAGTACTTTAGTGTACCCAAATCGCGATTGACTGCGATTCAGACGTAGCTACGAAATCGCGGTCCGCGACCGCTCGGCAATCGGCCCGCGATTCACAACGAGGCAACTGATCGCGATTTGCGGTCGCGAAGCAATCGGCCCGATCTCCGATGCTCCGATGCCCCAGAATCTCGCGGGTGCGCGCTGAAATGGGAACCCTGGTATATATATATATATATATATATATATATATATATATATATATATATATATATATATATATATATATATATATATATATATATATATATATATATATATATATATATATATATATATATATATATATATATATATATATATATATGTATATATATGTATATATATATATATATGTATATATATATATATATATATATATATATATATATATATATATATATATATATATATATATATATATATATATATATATATATATATATATATATATATATATATATATATATTATAATATCGTAGCAATTTTTCGTGTTACAGCTTTTCACTTTTCTTTCATTGGACTTTCAAACCTTTTTATTATATATATATATATAGTAAAAGTTTGAAAATTCAATGAAAGGATAGAGAGAAGTTTCAACTCAAAAAACCCCCAACTTTACAAAATGCCTTACAAATAAAAGTATCCAACAGAGAATCATGAATCAAGTGGAAAATAAAAATGCAAACCTCTAGTCATCAAGCTGATGACAAACAGAAAACGTCAATGGAAAGGAATCGATAAAATAATATCAAATAAAATCAAAGTATGAAAGATTTACACGTGGACAAGCCCTAGCCCTAATAATGAATTGTTCATTTCGATAAAACTCTTTATCAAGTCCAAGTAGTTTATAAAAATGAACACAAAATGCATGTTTCTGATATCAATGATAGATTATATATATACACACTGATAACTTGGACAACATGCATAAAGATTGAAAAATAATAGAAAACAAGAATACCTGAAAAATACTGCATACGTCTGATCCATTGGAGCCTAGAATAAAGAGACCAATGTTGCCAATCTCAAAAAATAAAAAGTTGAGAACTGCTGTTGCCAATCGTCAGAAGGAAATGACAGTAATACAGACATTTTTTATCAGATAATCTATAAATTCTAAAAAGCCGATTAAGTATAATATTTCTGAACAATTGAATCGTGTTACAGGAATTAAAAGATAATATTTTATTAATGTTAAAGTTAAAATAGTATTTTTTATCAAATAAATTAGCAACTATTCTATTGGTAAGTTCAATAATAAGATTTAAGTCCAAAAAATTAATGTTATTACTAATAGTGGCTTCATTAGGAATTAGTTCCAAATTATCTGTATAGAAATCTATATCTATGACACAGTTGTCTTTAAAGACCAAACAAATCAGATTATCAACATATCTGTAAATTTTATAATTTGTTGAAGTAAACGATTTTTCATAATAATAAATGTATAAATTAGCTAATATAATGCTACTACACCCACCTTGTGGAACCCCTGAGACTTGCCAGTATAATTTATTACCTTGAAATATATAATTATTGAA
Source organism: Amaurobius ferox (assembly GCA_951213105.1). NCBI lineage: Eukaryota > Metazoa > Arthropoda > Arachnida > Araneae > Amaurobiidae > Amaurobius > Amaurobius ferox. The sequence goes on along the minus strand of OX578133.1, from coordinate 81,165,140 downwards.
AAGAACAAACTGAAGAAGTTTAGGGAATTTGGTAAATATAGTATGAGTAGTATGATAAGTAGTATAAGCATTATATAGAGCTAAAATTACTACATAAAGATCAGAGATCTTAATATTATTAAAAATATCTTTAAAATCAAAAGTTTGAAATCCGTTTAGTTTACCAAGTGAAGTTAATTTATTCTTTAATTATTTTCTATTATTTAGAATAAGGTAGTTATTGCTAGAAAAACGTAAACTATCATTTATAACATTTAAATAATGTAGAAGTAATTTACACACAGTAGTAGAGTAAGCATTATGACCACTAGTTACTGTTCTAAATTTAATAGGATTTTTATGAAATTTAGGTATTAGCACTACATATGGAAATTTAAGAAATTTATTTTTAATATTTAAATCATTATACATATTGATAATTTTAGTTTAATACTATTAACGGAGTGTGAATCAAGTTTAATTAGACTGTTGTTATTAAAATAATCTAACAGAAATTGTATATAGAATTTTTTACAGATAATAGCATAATTATTAGATGCTTTATCAAGATAAGTAATAACAAAAGATGTTTGTAAATCATTAATGGAATGTTTTAAATCATCAATATAATATATAGATCTGGACAATTTAATACTACAAATAGTATTTTTAATAAATTTTAATAAAGTGAATTTTCGCATATTAAATGAGTCTAAAAGCAGAGCGTATTTAGAAGCTAATTTATAAATATATTTATCAAGGTCAAGATTGATTGATTTTAAAATGTTAAAAGAGTTATAACAGCATGGTAGCCTGAATTTTGTACCAAATGACATAATGATTCTTAACGTTTCGTCTTTAAAATTTGCTATGTCTCGTGTAACGATATGGCCCAAGTGAGGATTTATATAGTCTATATATATATATATATATATATATATATATATATATATATATATAGTGGTTAACAAAAAAATTATAATTATTTATTTATTATATTAATAAATAAAAATGAAAAATAATGAAATAAGCTAAAAAAATTAGAAAAATCAAAAAATCGGAAAAAAAGATATATTAATATTAATGTTTTGCATTTTATTTTCGCTAAAAAATTGTAACTTTAGCCAGTTTGAAATTACGATTTGAGAGCCCTTATAATGGTGTATAGTGATATTCTAGTTTATCCATTTCTTCTATGAATCACTTGTTTAGTAAGAATTTTCATCTTTGCTTCATGTTCATATTTTGAATTGCTTATACGGGTAATTGTCTTGTCTTCTGCTCTGACTCACTGGACGGGTCTAGGAGTGTTGCTGTGAACGTTCGTACTGCCTCCCTGATTGCATTTCGACATGCTCCTGCCGGTGCTTCTAGATAATTCATTCTGCTGAGGTTGATCGTGTATACATGTGGTGAAAGAAGAAGGTTTCATGCCATATGGTCATACAAATTTCCTTAATATTTCTTATCTTCATTTTTTCATCTTTTGATGTCTGTAGTCTGAGTTTGAGCATTTATAGTAATGTACTATTGCTCAATCTGAAACAGGCATTTGTTTGGGTTAATTAGAGTTAAACGCTCAGACCTGAAGATGAATTTAATTCTGATTAATCATCGAATTTGGGCCGGTGCTGTTCTTTTCTCTTATCGGCAATATGGCCGTGGTTTTGTTTTTATGGTGATGTTAATATTAATTGAATTTTTATTATTACATTTTTCTAATATATATATATATATATATATATATATATATATATATATACATATATATATATATATATATATATACATATATATATATATATATATATATATATAATTACATAAAATTAAGTAGTAAAATTATGTAGTAAATTATGTAGTTCATGAAATAGTTTAAATAGGTCCACTTTCCACATTTAATATAATGTAACAAAACAAATCTTTTAACATTATTCTCGTGGATTTAGTTTATTCTATTAACGAGAGAAAATATTTCATGTACTCGCTTTGTATTTTGACGCAAAAGAATTCGCCGTCATTTATTTAACGGGAAATTCATTAACAGTTAATTGCATTTTGATGAGGATTTTGTACGTGAGAATGAAGGAGTCATTATGTTCAGACTCATAGGTTGCCAAAAGCGCCCAATTTTATTTTACATGGTGTTAATTCAATGTCAAAATCATTGTGCTGTGATCTTGTGCATCTGTAATTCTCTCTGACAGCCATAAAGACATTGCATTATATAAGAGAAATCTTGTGATGCCCTCCTCTGATTCTTTAATACAGGATAGTATTCTATTTGTCGCAATACTCTTCAATTTTAAGTAGCTGTGGCAGTGGAGGTTTTGAAAGCATTAAAATAAAAATAATTATAGATTTTCAGTGCGATAGAATCATAAGCCTCCATTTTCTTTCAACGTGTCTTGCAAAATCGCATTTTGTTAGTTTATAGGGAGAGCCTGTGTTTAGACACATCATATTCCTCTTGATTAGTGTAAAATGCTTACTTCTTTTTAATTGATTACACGTTCTCAATATTTTAAAATTTCGAACATCTTCATATAGATTTTTAAATTGGTTATATTTTAAAATAAATGTTAAATCTAAGAACTTTTTAAAATTGATCATGATTTGAGAAAGCAAACTTATAGATAATGGTGCTGGTGCCCAAGAGATGTCTTCCTAAAAAATGCTTTTTTGAAGCAACTGCAATGCACTCACGTAACTGGTAAAAGAAACAAGAAACTAAAATACCTAATACACCAGAGCGTTGATATGCTTAAAGAAAATAACAAAAAGTTTTATTTAAAAAAATTATCTGGTTCCATCTAATGATGTGTTACTTAATTTCACCGAATTTGTTTTGCTGAGACAGGGTTTCATTTTCATCGTATTTTTCGAATGGAGAGTATTTATTTCGAATATTTTGATTTTTGCATAATAATGTCATTTCGAAAATAATATAACTGAAATAAAACTACGGCAGAATAAATACCTTGACGTTAATGGTTTATTTACACATTACACCCTATCCAATTTTATTTAAACCATTGCTTCGTAACCTTTATTGCTTGTCATACAAAATTTCGTTTTTGTCATACAAAAATTCTCATTTGCCTGTTGACTTAATCTACCACAATTTCCGGTACTAAAATAGATGTTTATAATGTTTCAAATTTAATTTTTATTTCAACGTTTCGGCACCACCAAAGACGAAAGTCGTTTCATTGAAATACTTGTGTTGAACATAATTTTAGAACATAGTTGTAGTAATAATTGTAGTTGTGGAGGGGAATATACAGGATTGATAAAATAAAACTGGCCAGGAAAATTCTTCTAATGATCTCCTTGCTGTTCAGATTACGTTTCCACGAAATTCCGAAAAAACTTTTCCGGGCCAGTTTATATACAGGGTTGCCAAAATAAAACTGGCTCGGAGAAGTTTTTTCGGAATTTCGTGAAAACAGCAAGGTGATCAGCAAGGTGATCATTAGAAGAATTTTCCGGGCCAGTTTTATTTTATCAACCCTGTATATATATATATAATATTTGTTAACAGATTCCTTCCGGCACATAACCCATCTTTTTTCTCAGTCTGGCCTCAACCTAAAAAATCTGTATTTCTGAAATATAAGTAATAACATACTGGCAACTTAAATAACAAATCATTGCTAAGATTTAATTATATTTAATTAAATGCCATTTCTTAATTAATATGCTACATTTACAAAAAATCTGATGTGGGCAGAACATGGCTTTCATTATATAATGCAACGAATTTACTTCCTTCACAGTGAAAAAATGATGTGTCAGATATACGGCACAGTGTTGAGTTGCTTTTCCGGATGCCAACATGTAAAATTATTTTGTACACAATTAACTTATATTTTACGGAACTCCAAATTAACAATTATCAATATTGATTGCATCTTCAATAAGCAATAGTACATTTATCAAAATACGAGTATTTTAATAATAAAGTCATCAATTAGGCATCATTTCCATTAACTTGGCGTAATTTTTGCAGTTTTAATGATAGTTTTGTCGATCTGATGTGAAAAATCGCCAAGTTGGAGATATTTCGCTAGATTATTCATTAAGCTTGAGGAATGTATCGCTAAGTGTTACAGACAAACGAAAAGAAGAACAGTTTAATATACTAGCAGGCATGTACGTCATATGACGGAAATCAGAATTTGCAAAATATTACTTCCCATTTGGCCTCATTTTTATTAATTTGGTGATATTTTTATCAGTTTGGTGACATTTGCATCAGTTTGGCAGCATTTAAAAATTTGCCAAGTTCGTGATAACCGCCACATTTTTCGCCAAGCATTATGCTCGGATAGACGAAGGAATGGGTTATGCTATGTTATGGGTTCTCCTATGAGAATAACCCATTTCATCGGTTTTTTCCTAAAATATTGAATCGAAATACATCCAATCTTTCCAAAATATTCTTTCAAGATATAGAATTTTCATCAACTAGTCCTCATTTACATTGTTTTAACGTTATTTTAATCAATTGGGCGACATTTTTATTAATTTGGCGACATTTTTACAATTTGACGACATTTTTATCGATTTGGCGACAATTTTATCAATTTGACAACAATATTAATTTAGCGATATTTTTATCCAGTTTGGGACATTTTCGTCATTATTGCAACATTTAAGAAGTCGCCAAGTTGGTGATATTAAGTAAAATTCGTCGCCAAAATTTTGTTAAGCGTTATGGACAGTAAAATAGGTTATTCCTAGAGTAGATTCTTATATTCTTTCTAAGACACTGAATTTTCACCAATTAGGTGCCATGTTCATTTTTATCAATTTGGCTACATTTCTCTCAATTTGGTGACAGTTTCGTCAATTTGGCAACAATTTGGCAATATTCCGCCAAATTCGTCAATCGTTATGGACAGACAATAGATTATTCTTATAGTAGATACATGACTAATGGCGTCCAAATACAAACTTATTACCTAAAATATCTGCTCTTGTGAGTGGGACAAGCTAGATCCACGAGAATGGTGTTTAAGGATTTATCGCATAATATTACATATGAAAAGTGAACAAATTTCATAATAGTTAATGAATTTTATGTGATTTTTTGATACATTTATTTGAAAATATGCAATATCTCGAGAACGGTTCATTCTAGCGCTCTAAAGTTTATGTTAATCGTTTTGTAATGAAAATTACATAAGAAATGATTATTTACGTAACTTTATTGAACGTTTTGATTTTTTAATGATTTTTTTAAAAATTTCCTTTGAAAATTTGGAGGTGTTCCGAACATTTGATTGCGGTTACGAACAATAGGCTTCAGTATTCATGGATTGTAGTTCTTGTACCAAAATTCCTTCGCATCGTACCAGTCGTTCGTGAGATATCGTCTCCATAGTCTCACTGACACACAAACACACACAGACATCACCTCAAAAACGTCTCATTCGTGTTCGGGGATGCTTGAAATGTGTTCTCCTGTCAAAAACTGGAATTCAAATTTTCGATCTCGTCACAATACTTTCCTTATATATTTTATTATGTATATAAGGAGAGTGTCGAAAGCCCAGACCGTCCGGCTCATCCGTGGACATAGAGCAGCAATGTGGGCGGTCGAGTATATAAGGAGAGTAATAAAACATAACTCTTCAAGTTGAAAATTTGTTAACAAAAAACATAACTCTTCAAATTGGCAACCTTAATCATTGTACATGAAGAACTTTTGTGATGACAGACGCAATTTAGTGAAAAGTCACTGTGTGTAACATGAAATTATTTAATGGGATGTGCTATAAAATAACCATACCTTCAAACTTTTTGCAGGTCTCATGGATGCACGTATGGGCACATTAAGTGCTTTAGGAACTTGGATCACAGCAAGTATATAGCAAGTACATAGCAAGCTGGCTTGTATATAGCAAGCTGGTCTGTACATGGCAAGTTGGTTTCTGTATATAACATGATTTCTTCGCTGATATTAAAAAAATCTGATGCGAGCAGCACATTACTTTCCTTAAATAATGCAAAGAATTTACTTCTTTAACGGTACAAAAGTGATGAAAAGTGAAAAGTAAACCCATTTGGCGTCATTTTTCATCAATTTGGCGACATTTTCATCAATTTGATAACATTTTTATCAATTTGGTAAGAGTTTCGTCAATTTGACAACATTTAAAAAGTCGCCAAGTTGGCGATATGCCGCCAAAATTCGTCGCTATAATTCCGCCAAGCGTTACCAATTGAGAAATAGGTTATTCTTATGTTCTTTCCAAAATATTGAATTTTCAACAATTAGTTGTCATTTTCATTCATTTAACGTCATTTTTATCAATTTAGCGACATTTTTTTTATCAATTTGGCAGCATTTTTATAAATTTTGCGACATTTTTTTAATCAATTTGTCAGCATTTTTATAAATTTGGCGACATTTTCGTCAACTTGACAACATTTAAAACACTCCCCAAGTTGGCGATCTTCCGCCAAATTCGTCGCCAAAATTTCGTCAAGCATTATGGTCGGAGAAATAGGTTATTCTTATAGTAGATAAACGACTAATGGCGTCCAAATGCAAAACTATTACCTAAAGTAGATTCTCTTATAGTAGATCCTTATACTCTTTCCAAGATATTAAATTTTCATTAATTAGTCTTCCTTTTCTTTGATTTAGCATCATTTTTATCAATTTGGTGAAATTCTTATCAATTTGACCACATTTTTTTTTTAATTTAGCGACATTTTCGTCAATTTAACAACATTAAACAAAATCTACAAGTTGGCTATATTTCGCCAAATTCGTCGCCTAAGTTTCGCCAAGCATTGTGGATGCAGAAATACGTAGGTTATTCTTATTAGTAGGTAACAACTAATGGCGTCAAATTAGAATGCTATTACCCAAGGTGGACATTCTCGTAGATCTAGCTCTTTCCATTTACTCTCGTAAATGGAACGAGCTAGATCTACGAGAATGATGATAATAAACGTTACGAATAATATTACATATGAAAAGTGAACATATTTCACAATAGTTAATACTTTTAAAGAAACTTTTAAAATTAAAGACAACCAAAATAGGTTTAAAAAGTTATTTAATAAAAACTTCTTTTCTCGACGTGAAAGGAGTTTCTATTAAATGACTTTTAAACCTATTTTGGTTGTCTTTAATTTTAAAAGTTTATTAAAGTTGACGTGTATCCATTCTATTTATTACTTTTTAAGAATTTTATGTGATTTTTTGATAAATTTATTTGAAAAATGTGCAATATGTCGAGAACGGTTCATGCTAGCGTTCCAAAGTTCATGTCAATCGTTTTTTAATAAAAAAATTACATAAGAAATGATTATTTATGTAACTTTATTGAATGTTTTAAATTTTTGACGATGTTTTCAATGTTTAATTTAAAAATTTAGGTGGGTTCTGAATATTCGATAGTGTGTGAAAACAATAGGCTTCCAGTATTCCCTGATTGTGATTTTTGTACCAAATTTTGTTCGAATTGCTTCATTCGTTCGTGAGATATCATCTCTTCAAACTCACGGATACACACATATATACACACACACACACACACACACACACACACACACACACGCACGCACGAACACACACACAGAGACATCACCTCGAAAACGTCTGATTCGTGTTCAGGGATGCTTGAATATAAGGAAAGTAAAGTATTCACGAAAAAATCCAGCTATATAGAACGGCTACAAGCCAGCTTGCTGTGATTCGAGTTCCAAAAGAACTGATGTGCCCATTCGTGCTTCAATGAGACCTGCTGAAACTTTAAAGGTATGCCCATTTTATTTATAGCAGGAATGCAAATTACCCTCATGTTCAAAAAAACTTAATAAACTTTAGAACTCTAGTATGAACCACTTTTGAGATATTGCACATTTTTCAAATAAATTTATCAAAAAATCATATGAAATAAAAACAAGAAAGATCAATCATGCATAAGCATTGATTATGAAACACTTTCCAACTGAAATGTAATTTCATTTAAAAATTTCTAAAATGTGATTTATTCAGTGGTAATATCTTTTACATTATCACAGTACTACAGTAATTTATTATACTTAAATATTTAAAACTGTATCGAAATATAAATCATCTGATTCTTTATGCAAAATCAATGAATATTTCATTCATATAACTTGTATTCCAGACTCCAGAGCTAAATAATTTTGTGTGAAAAAAATTCAGCAATTCTTATGTAATTCATCTTACAATCGCTTGAGATATTTGCATTCTGCATATGTTAAAATTAGGCTTCCTTGAAGAAATAATAAAAGTTTAGGGATCATTTAAAATCACAACTATTGTAATTGCATAGGCACGGAATTTAGATACACAGATAATACACAGATAATATATATGTGTATGTGTATGTACTCAAAGTAATGGAATCGTGCCGAAGATCGGAACTCGAATTTTCAAAGGATCTACACGTTTTGGGACTTCTAGAACACGAAAAAACTACTTTTAGGAAGACGTCTGTGTGTGTAAGGGTGTATCTGTGTATGTTTCTGTGTGTCTGTGTGGATATTACATCCACTCTAATTGAAAAACTAATGGACCGAATTTCATACAATTTGGTATGTTTTTTGTGGGAAATCCTGATGAAATCCTGATTATAGTACGATTCGTAATAAAAGAATCTGCCTTCTTTGCGAAATGGCCGCAGAAATTGCCTTTATCCACTCTAGCTAAAAACTAATGAACCAAATTTAACAAAATTTGGAGTATAATATTTCAATAACCTACAAGTGATTTATATACCAAATTTAACAAAATTTTGTATATAAATCATTTGTAGGTTATTCTACTACGATTCGGGAAAAAGGAACGGGCTATTTTTGCGAAATGGCCAGCAAAAATCGTTATATATAAAAATAAAAGACTACGTGTGCTCAATTATATTAATTAAATTCCTATTTTATATGTGATTTTTGACAACAAAAAGAATAAGACTAACCCCATTACTCTAGGACTAGCCGTTCTTGAGATATTCTAGTTTTTTCGCGTTTTCGCTACGCCACCTTTGACAATAAGTCCAGCTATCAAATGAGAACCAAATTTAAGTTTAACGTGTAAATTCAATGTCATTTAAAATACTTATGTTGTGCAGATAAACTCAAATTATCATTGAATAAATAAAGAGAACGAATATGAGTCTGCAGAGAAAGACATGTGCTGTCCACATCAGAATTTTTAACAATATTACACCAATGATTTATAGAAGTGAACGGGGATTATTTTCAGGCCATTTCGAAAAAAATGTATGATCTATATTTAAAGATCCATCAAATTTTTGTCGAATAAAATGTTCAACAAATTTAAGCTGTGTACCAAATTTTAACTCTCTAGGACGTAGGAAAGTGCATTTAAAATGCCATCAATTAAATTTATCAAGAAGAGTTATATAAAATTTTAAAAAAATGAAAAATTGTTATCTACCAAATTTATTTTAAAATATGAAGCCACTCCCATATGCAAAACGTTTAAACAAATGGAGAGATATTTATTATATAATATCTCTCTCTTTTCTTTCTGGAAGATATCCCAAAGTCAGAATTTAATTGAATTGTTATTTTCCCTATATTAAATTATTTTTTTAATTAAAAAACTACTTAACATATTTTACTGAATTTTTTTTATATATTCTATGGGATAATGTGGATATTTCCTAAAAATTTCGAAGCAATTCGTGAATTTTAAATTTACTTAAAAAATGTTTGAAAAATTAGGTCCCATAGGGTTCAATGTATTTCATTTTTTCAACCCGGGTTCAATAAAAAACTAATTGGGTGATATTATTTGTTTATATTCCCATAGGTCCTACAGACCGTCTGAACAACATACTAAAATTTCATTTTGATAAAATCATTTTTACGGCAGTTATCGTGCTAACGGACAGACAGACAGACAGACAGACAGAATGAACAAAGTCATAAACACTTTTCAACTTTGTTGTAAAGTGTTAAAAAATATTAACTATTGTGAAATATGTTCATTTTTTTAACACTTTACAACAAAGTTGAAAAGTGTTTATGACTTTGTTCATTCTGTCTGTCTGTCTGTCTGTCTGTCTGTCTGTCCGTTAGCACGATAACTGCCGTAAAAATGAGTTTATTAACACTTACAACAAAGTTGAAAAGTGTTTATGACTTTGTTCATTCTGTCTGTCTGTCTGTCTGTCTGTCTGTCTGTCTGTCTGTCTGTCTGTCTGTCTGTCCGTTAGCACGATAACTGCCGTAAAAATGAGTTTATCAAAATGAAATTTTAGTATGTTGTTCAGACGGTCTGTAGGACCTATGGGAATATAAATAAATAATATCACCCAATTAGTTTTTTATTGAACCCGGGTTGAAAAAATGAAATACATTGAACCCTATGGGACCTAATTTTTCAAACATTTTTTAAGTAAATTTAAAATTCACGAATTGCTTCGAAATTTTTAGGAAATATTCACATTATCCCATAGAATATATAAAAAAAAATTCAGTAAAATATGTTAAGTAGTTTTTTAATTAAAAAAATTATTTAATATAGGGAAAAAAACAAATTCAATTAAATTCTGACTTTGGGATATCTTCCAGAAAGAAAAGAGAGAGATATTATATAATAAATATCTCTCCATTTGTTTAAACGTTTTGCATATGGGAGTGGCTTCATATTTTAAGATAAATTTGGTAGATAACAATTTTTCATTTTTTTTAAATTTTATATAACTCTTCATGATAAATTTAATTGATGGCATTTTAAATGCACTTTCCTACGTCCTAGAGAGTTAAAATTTGGTACACAGCTTAAATTTGTTGAACATTTTATTCGACAAAAATTTGATGGATCTTTAAATATAGATTATACATTTTTTTCGAAATGGCCTGAAAATAATCCCCGTTCACTTCTATAAATCATTGGTGTAATATTGTTAAAAATTCTGATGTGGACAGCACATGTCTTTCTCTGCAGACTCATATTCGTTCTCTTTATTTATTCAATGATAATTTGAGTTTATCTGCACAACATAAGTATTTTAAATGACATTGAATTTATACGTTAAACTTAAATTTGGTTCTCATTTGATAGCTGGACTTATTGTCAAAGGTGGCGTAGCGAAAACGCGAAAAAACTAGAATATCTCAAGAACGGCTAGTCCTAGAGTAATGGGGTTAGTCTTATTCTTTTTGTTGTCAAAAATCACATATAAAATAGGAATTTCATTGATATAATTGAGCACACGTAGTCTTTTATTTTTATATATAACGATTTTTGCTGGCCATTTCGCAAAAATAGCCCGTTCCTTTTTCCCGAATCGTAGTAGAATAACCTACAAATGATTTATATACAAAATTTTGTTAAATTTGGTATATAAATCACTTGTAGGTTATTGAAATATTATACTCTAAATTTTGTTAAATTTGGTTCATTAGTTTTTAGCTAGAGTGGATAAAGGCAATTTCTGCGGCCATTTCGCAAAGAAGGCAGATTCTTTTATTACGAATCGTACTATAATCTAATGAACATCAGGATTTCCCACAAAAAACATACCTACCAAATTGTATGAAATTCGGTCCATTAGTTTTTCAATTAGAGTGGATGTAATATCCACACAGACACACAGAAACATACACAGATACACCCTTACACACACAGACGTCTTCCTAAAAGTAGTTTTTTCGTGTTCTAGAAGTCCCAAAACGTGTAGATACTTTGAAAATTCGAGTTCCGATCTTCGGCACGATTCCAATACTTTGAGTATATACACATACACATATATATTATCTGTGTATTATCTGTGTATCTAAATTCCGTGCCTATGCAATTACAATAGTTGTGATTTTAAATGATCCCTAAACTTTTATTATTTCTTCAAAGAAGCCTAATTTTAACATATGCAGAATGCAAATATCTCAAGCGATTGTAAGATGAATTACATAAGAATTGCTGAATTTTTTTCACACAAAATTATTTAGCTCTGGAGTCTGGAATACAAGTTATATGAATGAAATATTCATTGATTTTGCATAAAGAATCAGATGATTTATATTTCGATACAGTTTTAAATATTTAAGTATAATAAATTACTGTAGTTCTGTGAGAATGTAAAAGATATTACCACTGAATGAATCACATTTTAGAAATTTTTAAATGAAACTACATTTCAGTTGGAAAGTGTTTCATAATCAATGCTTATGCATGATTGATCTTTCTTGTTCATATGTAGTATCATGCGATAAGTTTGGTGACATCATTCTCGTGGATCTATCTGTTCTATTCATGAGAAAAGATACTTTGGGTAATACTTTTGTATTTGGACATAGTCATTTATCTGCTATAAGAATAACTTATTTCTCCGTCCATAACGCTTGGCAAAATTTTGGTGACAAATTTGGAGAAATGTCGCCAACCTGGCGACTTTTTTCAATGTTACTAAATTGACGAAAATTTACCCAATTGATAAAAATTCACCAAATTGATGAAACCGGCGCTAAATCAATGAAATGACGACTAATTGATGAAAGTTCAATATCTTGGAAAGAGTAGACTATAAGAATAACCCATTTCTCTGTCTGGCCGTCCGTAACACTTGGCGAGAAATTTAGTGGGACGTCGTCAACTTGGCTACTATTTTACATGTTGTCAAAGGGACAAAAATGTTATCAAATTGATAAAAATGACGCCAAATGGGAAGTAATGTTTCGCATTTTCTGATTTCAGTCATATGACGGGCAATGCCCGTCATATGACTGAAAACTACTTCTAGCAATATAAGAATCTTACCTTCTAGTAATATAAGAAATGCTCTTCTCTTCGTTTATCTGTAACACTTGGTGATGCATTTTGGCAAATAATCTAGCAAAGTATCGCCAACTTGGCGATATTTCGCCCTAGATTGGCGAAAATATCGTCAAAATTGCAAAAATGACGCTTAAATTAATGAAAATGACGCCTAATTGATGAATTAATTATTAAAGTATTTTAATATATAGATTATACCGTTTACTGAGGATGCTATCAATATTAATAATTATTTATTTAGAGTTGTGCGAAATATGTTAATTCGGCACTTTGAAATAGGTTGAAATAGGTTGAATAGGTTTGAAACAGGTTGTCCTCTGGAAAATTGCCAAATGTGCAATTCAACGCTAAAAACACAGTTCCGTGGATCTTATACATTATTTTTTACTGTAAAAGGAGTAAATTTATTGCATAATATAAGTTACGTTGACAACTAACACAATACCACTTTTACGTAAATAAGGAATCCTATAAATCCAGTTTTTATGCGTTAAGCTTGAAAACTAAAAGTTATTAACTCGTTAAAAAATCTTTAAAGTTGGAACTTGGTGTGTGACCAACGCAGGTTAAGTTACGTTGACAACTAACACAATACCACTTTTACGTAAATGGGGAATCCTATAAATCCAGTTTTTATGCGTTAAGCATGAAACCTTAATGTTATTAATTGGTTAAAGAATCTTTAAAGTTGAATCTTGGTGAAACCCGGTAAAGTTTAATAAGTAATTTTAAGTTTACAGGAGCGTAAAATGGCAAAACTACAAAGTTCCTAGAGGCGAAATACTTATCAGAAGGAAAAAATGGAAGAGAACACGCCATGGTCAACTTTTTCAAAGTTTTATCAGTAATAGAAGGATAAAAATTGATATTTTTGCTAACTATTTCAGGAAGTCAATTTATGGAATTAAAGACGTTGAATCAGGACATAATTGGATACCACAATATACATATGTATGAAATGTAGCCAGTTTCTTTAGGGAAGGATGGTTTAGAAAGTAAATGGGTAGAAACGTTTTCTCGGAAAAAGGAGTATAAAGGGAAGTACTAAAGGAGTACTAAAAGAAGAATCCTTTCTGGAAACGTCCAAGAAGGAAAATAGATTGTTTATTTCAATTTCATGCGCAAATTGAGTGAATATAAGAGCCAATGGAATAAGCAAGATTAAAAGTAGAGGAGAGATTGAAGGGATTCTTCACCAAAATAAGTATATTATCCATATAAAGAAACGAGCATTTAAATGTAAATTTTTGAAACACCTTTTCCTGAAAGTAATGCATGTACAAATCACAAAAGCACGGGGCAAGGAATTTTCTATCGCAAGCTCTTTAGATTGTTAAAAATACTCCCCCCCCCTTCCCCGGAAAAAACCTAATTTGGGCAGCACATGCGATTCCTTATATAATACAATAAATTTACCTCTTTCACAGTAATAAAATAACGTATAAGATTCACGGCACGATGTTTTTACCATTGAATTGTACGTCTAGCGCTTTTCCAGATGACAGCATGTAAAACTATTTCAAGGAACCCAATAAATTCACATTTCATGCAATTCTAAATTAACAAATATCAATATTGATAGCATTCTCAAAAAGCAATAGAATCCATATATTAAAATGTTTAAATAATTATTTCATCAATTTCTTCAACTTGACTATATTTTCGTCAATCTGGGATAAAATAGCGCCAATTTGGCAAAATTTCGTTATACTATTCGCCAAGTTCGCCAAACGTATCGTCATGGATAACAGATAATCGGAGAGAAGAACATTTTTAACACTTTACAACAAAGTTGAAAAGTGTTTATGACTTTGTTCATTCTGTCTGTCTGTCTGTTTGTCTGTTAGCACGTTAACTGCCGTAAAAATGGCTTAATCAAAATGAAATTTTAGTATGTTGTTCAGAAAGTCTGCAGAACCTATGGGAATATAAATGAATAATATCATCTAATTAGTTTTGGATTGAACCCGGGTTGAAAAAATGAAATACATTGAGCCCTATGGGACCTAATTTTTCAAACATTTTTTAAGCGGATTTAAAATCCACAAATTGCTTCGAAAATTTTAGGTAATATTCAAATTGTTCCATAAAATATACAAAAAAAAAAATTCAGCGAAATACATTCAGTAGTTTTTTAAATAAAAATTAAAATAATAATAACACCTCTTATATGAAGCGATCACGTGACCATGATATGAAAAGATCACGTGACCCACTTCAAAATGATATATGGCATCCATCTTGTCTCAAAATCGTGATTTTTAAAGTTTTTTTTAATTCATTATTGAGTGTTGTATCCGTCCTAAAACCACTTTATTTTTGCTAAATTCTGTGCATCTACATACTGAAACAGCGCAATGACAATATATTTGAGTTTAAATGCTCATCCAAATTTGATTATTTCTACAACGAAGCCTATTTTTCACCTATGTAAAATGTAAACAGCAAAATATGTAGAATGAGTTGTATTAGAATTGCTGCATTTCTTTAACACAAAACCATTTAGTTCATGGAGTCTGCATAGCTGATATGAATGAAATATTCATTGATTTTACAAAAAGCGGGACGATTTTTTTCGATGAAGTTTTACGCATAGAGTTTAATTACTTGTAGCTCCATGGTCTCAATTTTTAAATAAAATAAATTATTATAGTATTGTGATGAAAGTCAAGAATGGGAAATTATTTATGAATGAAATGCTGCTTTTATAGAGAGAGCCAGGCGTGTTATTTTTCTATGACGTCCTTTGAATGAATTTCAGTTGTTTTCGATGAAGTTTTCAAATGTAATAAATTATCGTAGTATTTTGATAATTCTAAAATTATTACCGAGGAATGTATCACATTTTAGAGATGTTTAAACCAGGCAATTTATATTTCAATGCCGTTATCTGAATGAAGTTCATTTTTTTCGATGACGGTTTAAGTTTTCAAATATAATACATTAATGTAGTATTGTGATAAGTTTTAAAATATTACCGAGTAATGCATTGCATGTTAGACCTGTTTAAATAAAATTGCATTGAAGTTGGAAAGTGTTTCATAATCAATGCTTTAAGCATGATTGATCTCTCTTGTTTTATTTAGTAGAAGGTATGTTCGTCTATGACTTAATTCGAAATTTGCAAAACATTACCTTACATTTGACGACATTTTTATTAATTTGGTGACATTTTCGTCAATTTGACAATATTAAAAAAAATCGCCAATTAGGCAAGATTCTGCCAAATTCGTCCCCAAACTTTTCGACAAGCATTACGGACACACGGAAAAATGGGTTATTCTTATAGTAGATTCTTCTATTTCTTTCAAGATATTGAATTTCTTTAATTAGTCAATATTATCATTGCTTTGGGGTTAGTTCTATCAATTTAACAATCTTTTCGTCCATTTGGAAACATTTAGACACAGGTCGCCAAGTTGGCGATATTCCGCCAAATTCATCGCCAGAATTTCGAAAAGAGCAACGGACGGAGAAATTAGTTATTTTTATAGTAGATAAATGACTATTGGCGAATATAGTAGATAAATGACAGGAGTCAAGTTGCAAAACTATTACCAAAAGTATATTCGCTTGAATGGAATGAACTAGTTCCACGAGAACGATGTTAACACATTTATCGCATAATATTACTTATGAAAAATGAAATTTTTCACAATAGTTAATCCTTTTTTTTAATTTTATATGATTTTCTGATACATTTATGTGAAAAATGTGCAATATCTCGAGAACGGTTCATGCTTGCATTCTAAAATTTTTGTCAATCATTTTCTAATAAAAATTTACATCACAAATGGTGGTTTTCGTAACTTTATTAATGGATGTTTTGATGATTTTTTTTTCAAAATTTCATTAATAAAATTTGGGGATCTTTCGACATTCGAATGCGTTTAAAAACAATAGGCTTCCAGTATTCGCAGATTGTAATTTATGGACCAAATTTCTCTCGTGAGATAACGTCTCCACCGCCGCACACATATGCACACACAGAACTCACCTCAACACCTTCGATTTGTGTTCAGGGACGCTTGAAACATTTCCACCCTTTAATAACTCGAATTCGAATTTTCGACCCCTTCACAATACTGTCCATTATACTATGTACGTATATAAGGAAAGTAACAAAAATATGGTGTGGGAAGCACCTGACTTTCTTCATATAATGCATTGAATTTGTTTCTTTTACAGTGAAAATGTGATTCACAGTATTGTTGTTGACTTGAACATTTTTGGCTTTTCCGGATGACAACATGTAAAACTATTTTAAAGTACCCAATTAACTTATATTTCACTCCACTCTAAATTAACAATTGTCAATATTGATAAGCAATATAATCCATATATTGAAATATTTTAATAATATATTCATCAATTTACTTGGCGTCATTTTTTTAATTTTGAAGATATTTTCGTTAACCTGCGACGAAATATCGCCAAGTTGGCCAAATGTATCCCGAATTGTTACAGACAGATGGAGAGAAGAGCATTTCATATATACTAGAAAGTATGACTGAAATCAAAATTTAAAAGCATTACCTCCCATTTGGCGCCCTTTTCATCAATTTGGCGACATTTTCGTCAATTTGTCAACATCTCTGCTAAATTTTTCGCCAAAAGTTATGGACGGACGGAAGAATGGTTTATTTTTATAGTCGATTCATATGTTCTTTCCAAGATATTGAATATTCATTAGTTAGTTGTTATTTCTCCCAATTTATCATCATTTTTATCAATTTGGGGACATTTTTATTAATTTGGCATCATTTTCGTCAATTTGGCAATATTCAAGAAAGTCACCAAGTTAGTGATATTCTGCCAGATTCGTTACCTTTTTTTTTATCAAATGGCCAGGCCCTTAACTCTCATCATTCGCCTATACATCGGCCAGAACGTGAACCATTAACCCGTCCTAGGACGTTACTCCAGGTGCACCAGAGGGGAGCGGAACACACTGCGCCCAACAATACAACATCCATGCCTTACGTGGGACTCGAATCCTCAACTCGGCGGTCGAACGATTGCTTGGAAACGCTCTCCTTGACCACTCGACCACCGCGTCGTTACCAAAATTTCGTAAACGTTACAGACAGAAAAATATTATGTGGGCAGAACATGACTTTCTCTGCAGACTCATATTCACGTTCTCTTTATTTCTTTAATGATATTGAGTTTAATTGCACAAAATAACACCCATAATTATTTAAAATTACATTGAATTTAAACTTTTAATTCTAGTTTCGTTTTCATTTGGTAACTGGACTTATTTTCAAAGATGGCGTAGCGAAAATGCCAAAAAACTAAAACAACTCGAAAACGGCTGGTCCTAGTGCAATGGGGTTGGTCTTATTCTTTTCATCGTTAAAAATTACATATAAAATAAGAATTTAATAAGTATATTTGAGTATACATAGTTTTTTATTTTAAATTTTGACGATGTTTGAAGGGCATTTCGTAAAAACGGCAGGTTGTTTTTTCCAAATCGTACCAAAATCTAATCAGCACCAGGGTAACCCACAAGTGATTTATCTACCAAATTTTGTAAAATTTGACCTATTAGTTTTTCAACTGGTGTGGTTGTGGATACAGGCAAGTTTTGAGGGCCATTTCGCAAGAAAAGGCGGGTTCTTTTATCTCGAATCGTACTAAAAACTAATCAGCACCACAGTCACACACAAGTGACTTGGCCATTAGTTTTTGAGTTAGAGTGGATACATACATTGCACAGACAGACACACAGACAGGCAGACAAACACACAGACAGACATACAGACAGACAGACATACAGACAAACACACAGACAAACACACAGACAGACAAACACACAGACGCACAGAGAGACACATACACAGACGTCACGCTAAAAATAGTTTTTCGTATTCTAGAGGTCCCAAAACGTGTGGATCCGTCGTAAAATCCGTTGTAAATTCATCTCAATTTCGTCAAGTGCTATGGACGGAGAAATAGGCTATTCTTATAGTAGATAAATAACTATTGGCGTTCAAATACAAAATTATTATTTAAAGCATCTTCTTTCATAAATGGAACGAGCTATATCCACGAGAATGATGTTAAAAATTTAATGTATAATATTACATATGAAAAGTGAACATATTTCACAATAGATAATAGTTTTTTTACTTTTATGTAATTTTTTGATAAAATTATTTAAGAAGTGTACAACATCTCGAGAACCGTTCATGCTAGAGTTCTAAAGTTTGTGTCAATCGTTTTTAAATGAAAACTTACATAAAAAATGATTATTGACCTAATGTACTGAAAGTTTTGATTTTTTGATGAATTTTAAAATTTCATTCGAAACTTTGTGTGTGTGTGGCGGGGGGGGGGGGGGGGTCAAATATTTGATTGCTTTTAAAAACGATAGGCTTCCAGTATTCATATATTGTAATTTTATAGAAAATTTCGTTCGGATAACTTCATTCGTTCGTGAGATATCGTCTCCACAGGCTCCACAGGCACACACACAGACACACACAAAGAAATATATATACACATGTGATACTGTAATCACATATCTTGATACGTAACCCTGGGAAAAACGGGAATGTGTATTGTAATTTAAAATGTATACTATGTTTGTGATTTATGTTTATAGCTAGGCCTTTGCACAGACGGAATTGGGATTTTTTGGCGCCGTTGGGTTGTGTGCGCACTGACATGGATTGTAAATATTCAGAGATTTAATTGCAGCAAAATGTCAAAGTTGAGCTACAAATCTTTGAAAATTTATAGCCCTGTCAGGTGTGGCTCGCGTCGGGGTACGTCCTTGGGACCACCCGGTGGTCGAGATTGCCCTCTGGTTCTTGTATTTTAGTGGAACGCATAAAAAATGAGCGTCGCTTCAAAGACCAATGGTGAAGCATTTTTGGACCTCCTCCTTTTTTATAGCGTTTGGGAACAGTGAATGAGAGTTGGGGAGATTTCCTCCCTGTTTTGTGTCGTTCCCCTTATTTGTAAAGTTTGGATTTTTAAGAAATGTGAAATTTAGTTAGTTGCTTTTCTGAGCTCGAGAAGAGAGCACTCCAAGTGCGTGGCACTTGTAATTTGTTGTGAAGTCCGATCCTGCATGCATTTGATGATGCATCTCTGACCCGGCGTCCGCGGTTCCTGTCTCGGGCGGCAAATGCCTTTGCCGAGGAGCCGACGTAGTGAGTCCGGTATAGAAGGCGACTCGTAGCCAAGACGAGCCGAGCCTAACTCAGCGCGAGGGCGCATTTTCTTCGGGCAGTTCGACCAGAAAATGGAAGAAGGTCGTCATGTTTTATTTGGTTGCAGTACACACAGCTCTACCACCAAAACGGCGCGGTATAGGACCTTGCTCCTTTAGCTGCATTTAAGCCGTGGTAGCTGTAATACTGTGTGCACGGAATATTGGCGGAGCATCAATCCAGGGCTCCTAAGCAGCAGCCAATCTCTACAAATAAAATATCTGATCTCCACTCTTTAGGCAAGGGCCTGTACGCATGCTCACTCAAGAGCCGCTGGGACTTAAGCCGAAATTAAGAGGAGGAGAAGGAAAGTGAACAGTATGCCCATCGTCATTTGTTTTTGTTAGTTGCAGTGCAACACAGCTCTACCACTAAGACGGCGCGGTGTAGGACCTTGCTCCTTTAGCTGCATTAAGCCGTGGTAACTGTAACACTGCGTGTATGGAGTGTTTGAGGAGCATCAATCCCGGGATCCTAAGCAGCAGACGAATCTCTACGAAAACGTATATATTTGGCAAAACCTGTACGCATGCTCACTCAAGAGCCGCTGGGACTTAAGCCGAAATTAAGAGGAGGAGAAGGAAAGTGGACAGTGTGCCCATCTCCAAAATAATACTTGGCAAAAATTTTCGTCACCTGATGATACGCAACAGTGTTCGCAGACTGGTAGTGTTTTCCATGAACATTTCAGTATCAATGAACTAAACATTCAATTAATCGTGCCACCCTTTCCTACGTGCAGAGGTCAGCTACAGCACTCAGTGAGAGTCCTATGTATGAAGGTATGGAAATTATATATATTGATTTTAAAATGTGTACATGAATGTTTAAGTAACTGATGTAATCCAATAGTGTAAGGGCAAGGTTATGCTAAATGGGAGTTTTTGCAAAATTGAATATACATAGTGTGTTCTTAACAAAAGGTAATTAATTACAAATTTGGATTTTATAAATATGCAAATTAATGCAAAATAAACTGTGCACCCCCGAGGTCAAGTTAGGTAAATTTGGAACTCATTTGTAATTGTGTATTTTTGTATATTAATGTTTAAAATTGAGATTTCATGTGTTCTATAAATAAAGTGTTAGTTGGCCACAAAAAGGGAGTGATTAATTATTTTAACAAAACGCAATGTACTTTGGTCCAATCGGACCCCACTATACTTTAACGCGGTTGAGCCTGGTGGAACTATTTGGTGAGTATCTTTAATGTATTTATTTGTTTAAGTTTTATTGTATTTATGTGTAAAATTCACCTCACCACAACACACATACACATACACACAAATATACACACAGACATCACTTCAAAACGTTTGATTCGTGTCGAAGGATAATTGAAACGTATTCTCCCATCGAAAACTCGAATTTGAATTTTCGACCCCGTCATACATCATATTATAGTATACATAGTATAACGAAAGTAAAAAACAATATTGATATTATATACAAGAAATAGGAAATCACCCTGAAATGGTACAAAAGTGAACGAGGATTTGACATATAAAGATACCATCGTATAGTATAATATATAATATATCTACAAACAAAATCATAAGAATTTTTTACAGCGTGAAAATTATTGACTGATAAATGAAAAAGCATGTTAAATAACAGAACTGCGCGAAATGATATGCAGCAGTTACAGTTTTAGATATAAAGGACGTAAAAGGAATATTCGCCTTGTGAATCTGTGGAAGTGCGTAAAAGCAGGCACATTTTGAAATTGAGGGTACAAATGCATTCTTAATTTTTTTCATTTAACACTCTAAAATAGTAAGTACTCGAAGAAAAGAAAGCAATTTTTCAGTTATACTGATTTTTGCGACATTGAACATTAATGTTTCCAATTTATGAAATTTCGGATTAGCTTCGGTATGAGCCTGATATCAGGATATTGCTATTTTCCAACCACTATAAATAAAACTTAGAAAAATTGTAACATACATCCGACTAAAATGGAAATTTAATTTTGTTTTTGAATTTCATTATAATTATCATATTTGCTTCATGCATATATATAAATGTATTTTAAGTAAAACATTTATATTAACAACTTTTGTATCTTACTTTTATATTTTCTATTTATTAATTATATCAGCATTATTTCAAATTGAAATATTCAAAGCGGATAATAAAAAATTAAATCTATACAAATATCTAGAGCGAAACTTCCGGAATCGCCAGGGCCCTAAATAAGGGAACGCTACTTTTACAATACAAGTACAGATAATACCTCTCAATATCAAAATTGTTTGTTTCAAATCAAAATCATTCCCACTTTAAAAAAGCACAATTTCAAATGGCTTTGGCCCAGAAATTGCACTCTCCAAATCGAACGCTCTTCTTAAAAGTAAAAACAACAACAAAAAAATTCGGAGGGAAGGTGTGAGTTAAACTTTAAGGGCATGCGCAGTAAAATCCACCAGTAGAAAAGTCGGATCCGTGGAACTTTCGGAGCCGTTTCGAAAGATGGCCTTCGATCACTCAATGCAATCACTTAAATTAAAAAAAAAAATAAATTACTCCTAAAATTGAAAAAAAATGTTAGCATTTTAAGAGATATGCGGAGTCGCGATATTCGGTATGCAATGATGTTTTAAAAGTTATGCAAATGATCAAATTGTCAGCGCAAATGACGCTCTAAGGCTCCTACAACGCGCATGAGAACGACTCATCGTTCAACATTTAAAACGACCGGTGTTCTCACTCACGGACAATTGGAACTGGATTTCCTGCTTTGGTACTGCAAGTTGTGGACAATGATGCCTTCAAGACGTACTCGACGGCGCTAAGCGTAATTGTCGGATTTAGAGAAAGGTCGCATCATAAGCCTAAGCGAAGCTGGTTGGTCTAACAGATGTATGTATCAGCTACCATCTTAGTCAAAGCGATATGTAATTGCTCAGTGTTGGCAAAAGTGGATCAGAGAAGGCACATCTAACCGTCGCGAATGCTCATAATGATCCAGACAGAGAACTGCCCATGCAGTCAGGGCAGGAGCTACGCCCACACCATTGGCATCTCAATCAGCTAGCTATTCGAAAGCAAATCGCCATTCTTCATACATCATGTATCATGGAAAACTATTAGGAGACGATTGACAGAAGGTGGGATTAGGTGTCGACCTTTATTAAGGCGCTTACCAGTGACCCCTCAACATAGGCAGAGTCATCTGGATTGGTGACGAGCTCTGTCAGTATTGACAATGTCCTATAGGAGATATGTTGTCTTTATCGACAAATCCCTCTTCTCTCTCGTACTGATCACCGCTGCATACGTTTGTAGACTGTCCAGCATTCCGATCTCTCATTTGTTGTCGTGCGGAACACGATGGTGTGATTGTCTAGAGAGTCACCTCGTGAGACAGCCGATCTTCTCTACCTGTGCTGTAAGCTAACAGGGCGACTCTTTTGTATGTCGAAGACATTCTGCAGCCGATTGTTCTACCTATGCTGTCAAGCTACGTATGTTCCATTTACCAATAAGACAAACCTCGACCACATGCCGCACAACTTTTTGCATGCTGTCTTCGTGGATTTAAAACCATCCTATGCCTATCGAGGTCCCCAGACCTATCACCAATATAACACATCTGGGATATGCTGAGATGGTAACTGCAGCTGACCAGTTGCAAAATTTGTGGCAGAATCATCCACAGAAAGATATAAGCAACTTAATGGATTCTATGTAGCAAAGAATATTGGCTTGTATAGGTGCCAGGAGAGGATTCACTACTTATTAAAATGGCATCTTCTTGTTGCCACCATTCCTTAATAAAGTGCTGCTTTGCACCGAAATTTTAATTATTTGAATATTGTCTCAAACAAAATCATGCCCAGCCTTGTACATATATAATATATATATATATATATATATATATATATATATATATATATATATATATATATATATATATATATATATATATATATATATATATATATACAATCATGTCCAAAAGTTAAGCATAGTTGCTGTTTAAGTGAAAATTTTAGGAAATCTACATCGGAATGGAAGGAAAAGCGGTATGCGAGTGTAGAAGGAAACACAATGCAAAACAAGGATAATAACGACTTTTATTATCTAAAGAAAAGGGTTGAAAGAAAAAGGGGTCACAATACGAATGTCAACCTCAGTGAAACAGAATGATTAAGGCAACGTGATGCTGCAGTTTAATACGGTGTGTGGAAACCTCGGGTAGCCACGCATGCTGCACAACGATTTCCCATACTTTCGATGAAGGTTTGGATGAGCTGTGTGCTCAAAGAGTTCTAAGCCTCACGGAGAGCAGTTTTCGATCCCGGAACGAAGCTTGGTGGGTAGCGGAGGGCTGCAAGATGTTTCCCGAGCATATCCCACATATGCTGCATTGGATTCAGTTCAGGAGAGTTGGCAGGCCATTGCATGTTCTGGATATCTTCAGTTTGAAGGAAGTCGTCGACCAAAGCCACACGATGAGGAGTCGCGTTATCAGCCATGAATATGAAATCAGGACCAACAGTACCTCGAAACAATCGAACGATATGCTCAAGGTGTCGGCGAAACTTTCTCTTTGGTTCAGTGGATTTTAAATTGAGCCTCACCTGTTCAGTTACACGAATCTACACGATTAATCATAGACACAGATAAGCCTGAATAAAACTTCATTCACTGACGGCAGGCACATTTGTGAAACCTAGATTGGTACAAATAGGTGCAAAAGGCCGGATCGTTGACTTATCCTCAAGGATGTGGAAGTCTACCCAGAACACCGTGGGTAATGTTGAGCAGCCGCGGAATGCAGAAAAACATGAACACGTAGAAGTTTAGTGGCACGTGAATGTATTCGAACACATTTCAAATACAAACCAGTACTTACCCATGGTTCTTTTCCCCGGTGTGGTGCGAACTGGACACCACACTGCCCGAAACAACATGAAGTAAATAAGAATGGCAAGTATAGTCGTAAATAAATATATTTATATTGAAGTTAATAAATATTCTTTAATACGTTGTATAAAGGTTATATATGCAGACAAGTACTAGTGGCATAATGCTTCATCAATTCAAAACACTTAATCACAATCAAAACAAGATAAATTCTACTCTTGTCAAAAATAGCTCTATTAAATATATTCATATGATTGTTATATATTGGAATATTAAACATACATTCTATTTAAATGAATTAGACAATTTTAGTCTTTAGGTGAATTCTCAAATCAATAAAATCCTTATTGGATTTTTTTTCCAAAAAATTGTATTCTATTAAGGGAGAATCAACGTAGAACTTTAAAGCTTGGCTAAATAGACACTTTATCTTTCGTTATGCAATTATATTTAGAGCCAAGAACGTGGGATTCTTAAATCCCTTAATTTCTCCCACAAATACACAAATACTTACGAACCATAGATGTGGCTCAAAAGGACCCTGCCGGTCGTAAAAATATGAGAGTAATTAAATTTTACTTTGAACTTAACTTTTTTCGTTGTTCAAAAATTATAGAGAGCTTCTTTAAAAACGACCGACCGTTTCAAAACCTTTGTCTGCTCTGCAACCAAAGTAGCGTCTTTTCTACCACTACTTCAAAACTTTGACGTCACAAACACGTATACATGAGCGTTCGCATCTCAAACATACAGAAAACAGCGAGCATAATGAACAACATAAAATTACAGAATTCAACGGTTTTTCTCTCAAGCGGAAGTGCCAAGGCCACGAACATTCCATCAGATTCACTTCGCCGCAGATTTTCGGACGAGGAATTTAACATTTACATGACTTGAAAGAATATTTAAAATAGAAATATACACTTTCGCAGATTGCGACACCACACATTACATAAAATGTTTCGACGTGACATGCTGGTTAACATCCAGCTTCCATAGCTTCAATTCTCTACAATTGCTGCTGCCTCACTTCTTATCTGTCTGGGACGACACGGCAGCGCCACCTGCCTTTCTGTTACAAACGAACATGCAAATTTCTCTCACACTCCCCACCTGTACTCCTTCTGAGAGTACACAGAATTTTCACTAATAATAAATTTTACAATCTTTGTAAAATACATATCAATTAACATAAATTCAATAAACATAAGAAAGATTAAGTACATAAAATGTTATGTTCATGAATATAATTTATACTATTTATACATTTTTAAACATTTAATTAACATCTAATTCAAAAGGATACAATAGTTGCAGAGGTTTCCTGAATAACCCTTTTGAGGTTTTCACCATACAAGCACGTGGGCGCGGTAGCCCATTGGTTAGCGCGCTGGAGTTGCACTCGGTAGGCCCGGGTTCGATTCCAGCCACTGCCAAAACTGCCGCCGTGTTCATGCGGAGTACGATCACGTTAAACATGTGGGTCCGAAAGTCCTTCCGAGAGGTTGGTGGTAGGGGAAGGAGGGTACGGTCCCTGTGGATGCCTCCCCCACTGGGTTACGGTTTAAATTGGGTGGCACTTCCCGACCGTCCAAACTGTTACCTTACACCTTTCTGGTAGGTCGGACGGTCTGGGTTTCAACAACAACAACAACCATACAAGCACGTACGAGATTGCTTCTGCCATAAATTACTTCCTTAATTATTCCCATGTTCCATAACAGTTTGGATTTACAAGTCCCGTCTATTAACACAATGTCCCCAATTTGGAGATTTCGATGTTTTTCAGGACATTTAAAATGATGAGCAGAGTTCAAATGAAACAAGTACTGTTCTTTCCACTTAGTCCATAATTGTTTTAACAGTTTGGTTTGGTACCGTTTTCTTTTTATCAAGGTTTCTTTGGTGGAAAGTTTATTTTCCAGTTCTGCAAAGTGTAGTGGATAACTAAAGTCTTTCCTACCAAATTGGAGGAAATGCGCGGGTGTAAGTGGCTTTGGTTCTCCAATTTCACTTGCAGTGTACGGTAGAGATCGCATGTTGACAACGGCTTCAACCTCAGTTAATATTGTTGTGAGTTACTCAAATGCGAGCTGAGCTCGTCCTAAAATCGTTCGTAACGAATCCTTGGCACATTTTACAAGTCGTTCGTAAAATCTTCCCCACCAAGGGTCACGTTCTACTATGAATTTCCATGACACACCTTGACTTGATATGAAATCCTGCAGTTCTCGTTCCTTTATGATTTTTCCAAAATACTGCAGTTCCTTATCAGCAGCTTTAAAACTTTTTGCATTGTCAGAATAAATGACCTTACAATTACCACGTCGTGACAGAAATCGGCGAAATGCTAAAAGAAAAGAATTAGTTGTCATGTCTGTTGACAATTCTAAATGAATAGCTCTGGTTGTAGCACACGTAAATAACACAATATATGCTTTTGCAGTATTATTCTTGTCTGTTTTTACGATAATCGGTCCTGCGAAATCCAGCCCGATAATGCTGAAAGGGAGCGATTCCGAAATTCTGTCCTTCGGAAGTTGGCCTGTTAGTTGATTCGATGGTTGAGCATTGTACTTCCTACAAATTAGACATTTGTTAATGATCTTTTTTAATGAACTGTCGCCCTTGCGGAATCCAAACTTTTTTTCTAATTTGTGAAAGGGTTAACGAAACTCCACTATGCATTAATTTTCGGTGCTCTTGCATAACAAACAACTCTGTAAACCTTTCATTTCTGGGTAATATGATTGAATTTATTTCCTTCGGACTAAATTCACTTAGATTAAGTCTGCCTCCTATTCTTAATAAATTTGTGTTATCTACGTATGGATATAAGCTGTAAATTTTCGAATTTTTCTTAACATGATCACCTCTTTTTAAAGCTTCAACTTCTGGCTTATAATTTTTTAACTGCATTTCTTTTATCAGTGATACTTCAGCTTCTTTCAATTCTTCAGCAGTTAAATTTCCTTTACGTTTAATAGAGCTTTTTACATTGAAAATAAATCTTTTTACCCATGCTATTATTCTTACTACCTTCAGTAATGAACTAAAACGTTCCATCTCTATAAGTGGTTTTTAAGGATCTGATGTGCAGAAATTTTGAGAAATTATTTTTCCTTTTGCTTCCTCCTGTATTACTTCGTCGTCTGCTTTCTTTTCCGTTTTTGGCCAGACTCTAACATCTTTGATTAACCATGGAGGGCCATGCCACCATATTTTATCAATTTTGAGTTCAGTAAGTGATAGTCCTCTTGTTAATCTACCTGTCGGATTGTCTCGACCTGGACAATGTCTCCAGTCTTTTGGATTGGTAAGAGTTTGTATTTCAGAAACGCTATTGCTCACGAAGGGTTTCCACGCGCTTGAAGAGCTTTTAATCCAGTGCAGAACAATATTCGAATCAATCCATAAATATTGTATTTCCGTGTTAAATTTGAGAATTGACATCACTCGATTGACAAGTCTAGCTCCAATCAATGCTCCCATTAATTCTAATCTTGGTAATGTCAAACGTTTTATGGGTGCTAATCTGTTTTTGGAAGTGACAAAAGTTGTTTCTACATCGTTGTCCTTAACAAATCTAAGAAAAATGACAGCTCCAAAAGCTCGTTCACTTGAATCACAGAAGCAGTGTACCTCTACGCTGTTATAAGTGTCTTGCAAATCCCGGAAATAATATCTGGGAATTTCTATTTTACTAAGATATGCGAGTTGTGTGCACCAACTATTCCATTTTTTCTCTAAATTTTCTGGCAACATTTGATCCCAATCGATTCCCTGCTCCCACAGTGATTGAAAAATAATTTTTATAACGACTGTAAATGGAGATAAGAATCCACCTGGGTCAAAATTTCTCCCAGCCGCTTTAATTACAGTTCTCTTAGTTTTTTCCTGGCAATTGACAAATTCGGGAAGATTATGATTATCTTATCTTAAAACATCCTTATCCGTGTCCCATATTAAAGCCGAAATTTTAAATGGAGTTGCATTATGTGACGTGTCGGGAAGTACATCGAAGGTCAAGGATTTTACAAGAACAGAATTACTTTTCCATTTACGTAGGGACATGTTAGCTTTTTGGAAAATATCTGTGGATTCTTTTGATAACTTCAAAGACTCTTCTACTGTATATGCACCTGTTACCAAATCGTCCACATACATTGAAGAATTAATCACCGAACAAGTTTTGGGATACTGATTTTCAAAACTTTTTACATGGTGTTTTATAACAGCTCCTAGCAAAAACGGACTAGAAGTCACACCAAATAGTACACGTGTCATTTTCATAATTATAAGTTTCACTGCAGAATCCTGATCTTGTGGAAGTATCAATCCACAAAAATCGCGTCAAATCTCTATCACTTTCGGCAAGACTTATTTGCAGAAATACCTTTTCTATATCTGCCACTACGGCAATGTTATTACTTCGAAATTGCAAAATTAAATCAAACAAATCCGGGTTTAGATTTGGACCTGAAAGAAGCACGTCATTTAGAGATAATTGAGAAGGAGCATGTGCCGAAACATAAAAAACAATACGCAGTTTAGTAGTTTGTTTATCTTCGTGAATTACAGGGTGATGTGGCAAATAATATGTCAAATTTCCATTAGTTGAATTTATGTTCTGCGATTAACCCATTTCTACTATTCCAGAAGACATATATTCGTCAATGACGGCTTTGTATTCTTTAAACAACATAGGATTATTCTGAAATCGTTTAATCAAACCTTTAATTCTTCTTTTTGCGATCTCGTAATTGTTAGGAAGTTCAATTGTATCGGAACTCTTAGGTAACTTCACTTCATATCTATCATTCTTAAATTCGACATTTCTTTCAAATTGTTCTAGTATTTGTTTGTCGCATGTTTTCAAATCTGAATATGTAGGTTCGCCTTTAATCCCTAAAGATTCAAGTTCCCAAAATCTTTGAAGTTCGATCGACGTTTCATCTTCATTATTTTCGTCCGAAATGGAAACATGCATTGTCACACAACTCAATAAATTATTCGAATTAATTGCATTAGAATATCTGCCATGAATCATCCACCCAAGCTTCGTCTTATTCAAAACGACGGTTGGTGAAAGACGTTTAAGTTTTCCCGTCATGATTGACCAATAATAATCACTCCCTACTAATATATCTATTTTATCTCCTTCATATTTCAAACCATCAGAAATGTCTGACAAATTAAACCCCAATAATTTAATTTCATCGCACAATTCAGCGCTAGATGCTCCTATTATATCTGGACAAATGTTTTCCGTTTCTAATGCTTCCAAACTAAACACATCATCTGAGCTCATGTCTTTCAATAAAATACGTACTCGACTTTTAGTGCTGACTGGAGGATCTTGACTTTCCGCAAACTTATGTATTTTGATTGACTCGTTTCCAATGACCTCCAACCCTACTTTTCGGGATAGTTCCCGTTTTATAAAACTTCTTTGTGCGGCCGTATCAAATAATATACAAACTTTAACAATTTCATTTCTTCCAATTAATTTGCACCGCAACGTCGGAAAATCTACACAGATCCACATTTGCTTTGATTACAGATCCACATTTCCAGATCCACATTTGCTTTGATTATTTTGTTCATGGATTAACGACGAAACTATAACTTGTTACGCCGAAGGTTTTGTCTGGAATGCTTTCACACAGAGGGACTTCTGATGCGATTTTGACAAACAATTTAAGCAATTGATTTGAGTTAATCTGCATTGGAATTTTTTATAACATCTGAAACATTTTGCTTGCTTACGCAAAGAGTCTCTTCGATGTTCTAAGTTTAAGTTACAATTTTCGGATTTGTGTTTTTCATTGCAAAATGCACAATGATTTTCTGTTATAGTATTTAAAAAAAATGCAGATGGGGTCTTATTTTTCATCGGAGTGAGATATTTCGGGGGTTTCAATTTCATTTTACTTTCGTAAGATCTTGCATTTTCAATTTGGTAAGATGTTACGTTTTGAGCCTTTTCTCGCGCTTCTATTTCTCCCTTTAGATAGATTAGTAACTCGGTTACATTAGTTTCTTTTTCCTTACTTTGCCTATGAAATTGCAACACCAATTCATTTGGAATGCATTTATATAATATGGGCAACAATAAACATCCATATTTGGGCAACAATAATAACTCATAATTGGATATAATATGGGCAACAATAAACACTCATGCTTTCGTTTAGCCTTCAAATTTTCAACTCAACTGTTCAAGAAGCAAAATTTAGGTACTTACCCCTCTACTATTGATCAGCTTTAACTTTACGTGTATCTAAAAGATGAACTACGGTGCGTCACAACTCGAAGTATTCCCGGCTGATGCACCACTATGTCGGCGAAACTTTCTCTTTGGTTCAGTGGATTTTAAATTGAGCCTCACCTGTTCAGTTACACGAATCTACACAATTAATCATAGACACAGATAAGCCTGAATAAAACTTTATTCACCGACGGCAGGCACATTATATAAAATGTTTGGACGTGACATGCTGGTTAACATACAGCTTCCATAGCTTCAATTCTCTACAATTGCTGCTGCCTCACTGCTTATCTGTCTGGGACGTTGCGACAGCGCCACCTGCTTTTCTGTTACATACGAACATGCAAATTTCTCTCACACGGTGAGGAGGCGCGTTATCAGCCATGAATATGAAATCTGGACCAACAGCACCTCGAAACAATCGAACGATGTGCTCTAGGACATCGTCTCTGTATCTTTGACCGGTATATCAGTCTTGCCGAACGGTTTTACCCTTGGCCGACCTGGTAGTGGCGTCGGGTAACATCTCCAGTGGTTTGGAACCTCTGCCACAGACTGGAGATCACACACTGAGGTACATTCAGAATTCAAGACACTTCGGTTTGGGATCGACCGGATACCAGCATTCCAATAATTCTTCCCTTCAAAAACATCATCACATTCTTTTTTATTGTTAACAACGGTCCCTACTACAGCAATTGCGAAATTCTGTCTCAACTGGCCATGCCGCTCGAGGGCGTTTTATACTCATTCCGACGTGCGCCGGTGCTTTGCGCATGTCGACGTCGACTGAACTGTTTTGCATATGTACAATGATTTACCTTCGTCCCACGATTCTCCACAGCTGATTGCAAACTATTGTATCCATATTAACTGCGAATTTTCCGCATTTTACGAATTATGTTTAACTTTTGAGCATCAGTATATATTAGATAGAATAATAACCAATTCCAAGTAATTGCGAAACATTAAAGCAGTAAATTCACCAAAGCTGTTAAACCACGGCTACCCCGCCGAAAAAAGAAATGAAGAGCACTGGCTTCATTTGGAAGTTATTGAGACTAGATTCTTCATCAGGTCTGAGCATCTAACCCTAATTAACCTAAACAGATGCTTGTTTAAGATATGGCAATAGTAAGTTACTATAAATGAAATAACTCAGACTACAAGCATGAGCAGAGGAAAAATTTTAAAAATTAATAAGAAATCAAATATTACCATGAACCATGAGGCAGGAGCTGAGGAACCCTGTATACAAGAGCTGTGACGGCGAGGAGTTGTAACTGAATGAAAAAAGTTGTAAAAAAAAGCATCCGGGAGAAAGAGGAGAAGAAAATAAACCATGGAATCAGAGGGAAGCAAATAGTTGAAGGGACCTCCACTGAAACCTATCCAGGGAGTAAGAGTTGGAACCAGAACAACCATAATTAATAAATGGTGAACTAGATGAACAGGAATCATAGATGAAAAATCTTACTATAAAAGTGATTTACAGGATAAATGAATTAACAAATGCCACTAACACCATTAAAAAGGGGCTCAAATCATTGTTACAAACTGTCTAAAGTTACATATTTTAGCGAAAATAATTTTCAAAATATTAAATACTTATATCTCTTATTTTCCAATTTTTTTGCTTCAGTTTTTTATTTAATTTTATTATTTCTCATTTTTAAATAATCACATAATTAATGATAATAATAATTAGTATTTAAAAAAAATATAAATTAGTGTTTACCATAATTGGGAATGTTGTCTTCTACAATGTCGAGTGGTAGTTCATACACTGAGTTGATAATATTAATTACGAATTTGGGAGGTTATGCATTATTAGTTGCAGTATTTAATAATTTTATAAAATGTGCTAATTTATAATTGTCATCACAAGTTTTATTTGTTCTAAGAAATGTTGAATTTTAGAAGTATTAAAATAAAAAATTAGTCTTTTATCTAACCAGATTACAATATTGAAATCTAAATTTAAATCTAAAAAGTTTGCAACGTTAGAATCAATATTACTTGCATTTAATTGTAAATTATTAGGATAAAAGTTACATGCAATAGGATTATTATTATGGGATACACATAATATATCATCTAAATATCTATAGAGCATATTATGCAAACCGTGATTATAGTTTTTTTCATAGAAGTATAAATATAGATTAGCTAATAATGATGAGGCACACCCCCTTGTGGGATACCAAATTGTTGCTTAAATAAAAGAACCACCGTGTTGAATATAATTCTCATAGAGCGTGAAATTACGTAATTTTTTTAAAAAGGAATGATGATTATTTTAGGGTAATATTATATTTTTCAGAAATTTCTAAAATAATTTTATAAAGATCATCTATATCAATAATATTTAACAAATCTTTAAAATCAAAGGTATACATACTATGGATATTAGTAAGAGTTTTTAATTTCTAAACTAATTCAAAACTGTTTTTCACAATATGACTATTATTTAAAATGTTATCTGACAATGAAATTTCATTTAAAATTTTTAGTAATAATTTACTAGCATTAGTACGGTAAGAATTATGCTCACTAGTAATAGATTTGTGAAACTTGTGTACTAAAACAAGATATAGAATGTTATTACAACTATTTTTGTGATGGATTTGCATATATTTGGCAAATATACACGTTCTGATACCCTAAGAGGAACAGATTCTTGGGGAATGATGCCATCTCTATGCTGTCTTCGTAATTTGTGTCCTCATAATAAATAATATTTTCTCAGTCGAGCATAATTTTATACCTTTTTGCAATTGTTATAGTGTTATAATTATTTCTTTTAATATTTACATAAACCCAAGAAATAAAAGATATTCATTTAAAATAGGCATTCTTATTTACATAAAATGTGAAAAAGAATTCGTAAGGTTAAACCTACGACTTAAAGTTAAACTTTTCTAACAGGTAAAAAATATCTTGAGTTATATATTTACTAGCAGCATACCCGTTCTTCGTACGGAGTATATAATATAAAGAAACTTGAAATTCATAATCATGCCCAAATTCTTATAGTATACTAAATGACATGTTTAATCAAAATATTCTGTTAAAATATTTAATATAATGCTCCTAAAAAGAAGTTTAAGAATCTCTGTTCTCGCTATATAAAATTATCTTCATGGACATATCTGAAGAATAAAACATCTTGGATCCCTTATGTAAGCAGATATAAAAAAAATATGGAATTGAATCAATATATGCAAAATAAAAGCGTTAAAATTGTATGGGACCCGTACTAATTATATACGCGAATATTAGAAAATATAACCTGTATTAGTAGATTACATGTATAAATTGAAAATACCAATAAACCCGTAATCTTTAAATCTGAAGACAGTCATTTATTCCAATATATGTCAAAATTAAAGTGCTAAAATTATATGGGAAGATATACACGTACTACTTATAATGCCCGATTATTAGTAGAAGATTACCCGTTTTGCAATATGAGTCACAAATGTTTTTTGGTAAAATACAACAGACGACGTAATAAATTGAATATATAATTAATCCCCTTAATCTTCATACCAGAAGACTGTACTTGATTCCAATATATATGCCAATATATGTCAAAATATATGCCAATATACCTGTACTACTTATATTCTCGTAGGTTAGAAGATATACCCGTGCATTCCTAGAAGATTACTCGTACAACGTACAATATGCGTGTGTCAGCAATTTTTGCCGCAATAAAACAATGGCGTAATAACTTAAAAATATCAATAATCCCTGAATCAATAATTCCGGAAAATATCAATAATAATAATGTTTAAACCTGAAGAGTATAATTGATATTATCCAGTCCAAAATGAAATGGCAATGAAATTTATTTTATATACATTTCTTCATTATTCAAATCGGAAAGGATTTAATAAAAATCGTCTGCCGCATAAACACATTGGATTTAAATCCGTTGCTAAGCGACATGATATCATTTGCTTCAAATAAATTGGTAGAAAAAATATCGTCTAAATAGTTATATTTCTATGGAACATTTGGCGACAGTTTCGTCAAATTAGCGACATTTTAAAAAATCGCCAAATTTATCGCCAAGTGGGACTGTAGAACTGACAGTTCGACTTTGCGACAAATTGACGAAATATCATCACAATACTATCCCCTAACAAAAAACAATTAATATCATTTATGTAGCGCAATTTTATCAATTTCAAGATATTTTTATAGATTTGAAAACATTTTTATCAATTTGGTGACATTTTAAAAATTCGCTAAATGTATTACTAAGTAGGAAGGTTGGTCTGACAGATAAATGCTAACCAAACATCATTTCAGTACTCTCTTCTAACAAAACAAAAAAAAAATTCATTGATATGTAGAAGACCCAAGCCACACGACCAACCCGAAGGTTTATGGCAGCTGTTTGTGTGTCGTTTATATCAATTTGGCGACATTTCCGTCAATTTGGCAAAGTTTAAGAAAAGTTGTCAAATTAGCGATATCCCTCCAAATTCGTAGCTTTGAATTTGCAGATCTGAATGAAACTTTCTTATCCCGTTTCAATATACAAAATGAAAACACTATAATTGTATTAGAAGATATATCCGCTCTACTGTTTTTCTGTTTCAACAATCGGCTATATGAATTTATTGGCTAAACACAATATATGAGTTTAGTAGCTAAATACGATATAAGCTTGAAAACTCTTTGCCAAAATAAATGAAATTGATGTACGCAGTCAGCAATTAATATAATTAAAAGAAAAATCAAACCGTCCATTCATAAGATATACTTTTATATCCATTTATCCATTTATTTATTATTTCAATCGAAAAAAAATAATAAAAACATTAACAAACACATTTAATTTAATTGCGATGCCGAGCAACATGATATATCCTCCTAAAATGTTAAAATTTATTAACCACTAACAGCACACCCGTTATTCGTACGGAGTGTATAATTTAAAGAAACTTAAAGTTCGCAATCATGTGCAAATTCTGTTAAAATATTAAATTTATTGCTCCTAAAGAGAAGTTTAAGAATATATGTTCTCACTATGCAAAATTATCTTCACGATCAGATCTGAAGAATAAAACATCCTGCCCCCTTTTGTAAGCAAATTTACAGAAGAAAAAATAGGAATTGAATGAATATATGCAACCCCGTACTAATTATATTGTCTCTTTATACCAGAAGGTCGTAATTGATTCCAATATAAGCCAATATATATCAAAACATATGTCAATATACCTGTACTACTTATATTCTCGTAGATTAAAAGATATACAAGTGTATTTGTAGAAGATTCGTACAACATACAATATATGAGTTTAAACAATTTTTGTCATAATAAAATAATTGCATAATAACCTGAAAATATCAATAATCCTTGAATCAATAATCCCCGAAAATATAAATAATAATAATTTTTAAACCTCAAGACCGTAATTGATATTATCCAGTCAAAAATGCTATAAGAAAAATCAAATCGTTCTTTTCTAAAATATATTTTTATATCCATTTATTTATTACTAGCCGCCTTTGGCGACCAGCCTGTTCGCTACCCTTGAAAATTCTGACGGTGGCAAATTCTGATCGTTGCAAACTCGCTGGCGCGACCTACCAGAAAGGTGTAAGGTAACTGTTTGGACGGCCAGGAAGTGCCACCCAATTTAGACCGGAACTCAGTGGGGAAGGCATCCACAGGGACCGTACACTCCTTCCCCTACCACCAACCTCTCGGAAGGACTTACGGTCCCACATGTTTAACGTGATCGTACTCCACTGGGCTACTGCGCCTTCGCGACAATCTCCATAACTTTCTTTTTATTCACCCAATTTAGACCGGGACCCAGTGGGGGAGGCATCCACAGGGACCGTACCATCCTTCCTCTACCAACAACCTCTCGGAACGTCTTACGGACCCACATGTTTAATGTGATCGTACACCGCCTGAACACGGAGGCAGTTTAGGCACTGGCGGGAATCGAACCCGGGCCTACCGAGTGCATTTCCCGTGCGCTAACTTCCCGCGCGCTAATTTAAATTTTATAATCACCATATGCTAAGCTCTAATTCCATCATCCTCATTCCATCGTTCCATCATTTAAAATATCCATAAATTAAAACGTTCCATCAATCATCAATATCGTTCCACAAATACATAAATATAATAATTTCAAATACATCACCACAATTCAATCCACCATAATGCAATCATTTAAATTATTTAAAATATCCATTTAAAATATCCATAAGTTAAAATATCCATTTAAAATATCATATAAATATAATCATTTCACCCGTTGTATACAACACATATCTTAATTCATTTAAAACCGGAAGGGCGGTGGTCTCCATGGAGACGGGGAGAAAATTCAACGGGTGAAAACGCGGTTCGCCGAGAAATTGGAAATCCTTAGGTCATTAAAATCGCGATCCTGTGAATATTTATAATTATTTCTTGACCAGAGTGGACTTGTAAGAATGCCAGATATTTGACCTTTCTAAAAATGTAAATTATTAGTCGAAATTCTGAGTACTTTTTACTATGCGAGAATTTAAAAACCAAAAATCGTTTTTTTGAGTCAAAAGTGACTTTTGCTTTAAAATCATAAAAAAATATTAGAATTTATCTCTGAGATTTGAAATTGATATATTTTTACTCGAAATTCTCTGCTCTTTCCGATGGTGTGATTTGTTTTTTTCTACAATGTCTGGATCGAGGAGAAAAAGGGGCAAAAATGTCAAAAAACGGTCGAAATCGC
This sequence comes from Amaurobius ferox, assembly GCA_951213105.1. Classification (NCBI taxonomy): domain Eukaryota; kingdom Metazoa; phylum Arthropoda; class Arachnida; order Araneae; family Amaurobiidae; genus Amaurobius; species Amaurobius ferox. Next base: position 81,127,241 of record OX578133.1, on the reverse strand, counting down.
ATAAAACATTAAATAACAAAAAAAATAATTAAAATTTTAAAAATCGGTTTTCACGTGTCCCCTTCCCACCCTCCCGGGTCTCCGATTGCCAAATTTCGTAGCTCTCCGACGCGCGGTCGCTGAACGTATAGTGTATAAGACAGACAGACAGACAGACGCACAGACAGACATTGCCTTTTATTATATAGATTCAAATCGAAAAAATAATTATTAAAATTAACAGACAGATTTAATTTAATTGCGTTTCTGAGTAACATGATATAAGATAGAATCTTATAACATGTTAAATATGTCATGTCTTATAACATAAACTGCGAAATTAAATAACGATTTTGATTTCTCTATACTTCTCATTGTTCCGTAAAAGCTTGTTTTAAATAAACCATGAACCATGGAGATAGATTTCCCCTTTAAATCATGTTTCAAACAATTCATGTTTTCAGAAAGTGACTAATTAACGCAAAAAATCTCCCATCAAACTCAGAGATTAAATTTTAATTCACTTTCAAACGATTTTCAAGCTTTTCGTTTGGATAAACCACGGAGTTAGGGAGTAGAACTCCTAGGAAAAAGTTCCGTTTTTCATTAATATCTCGACAACCCCAGGTCTTAGAAACTCGAAACTTGGACAAAATTTATGGGGGGATATTTCAAGGCTATTCACCAAATTTCATTAAATTCGGTTCAGCCGTTTTTCCGTGATGATGAGACAAACGAAAATTTCGTTTTTTACTAATATCTCGAGAACCACTGGTCGTAGAAACTCAAAACACGGATATAATTTTAAGTGGGACTATTTCTGGGCTACCCACAAAATTTCATCAAATTCGGTTCAGCCGTTCTCCCGTGATGGTGTGACAAACAGACAGACAGACTGACAGACAGACAGATTTTCATTTTTATTTATATAGATGGGTTTTGAGATTTTAATTTCATTCTTAAAAGTGCTACATGGGCCAAAGCTCAGAACTCGGGTACCGCAAGGAAAAGTGCACGACAGTTATTACCAAACAGTCCACATCTGGGGTCTCTAGTCAGGATCCAGAAGTCTATATAAATAAAAATGAAAATCTGTCTGTCTGTCTGTCTGTCTGTCTGTCTGTCTGTCTGTCTGTTTGTCCCATCATCACGGGAGAACGGCTGAACCGAATTTGATGAAATTTTGTGGGTAGCCTGGAAATAGTCCCACTTAAAATTTAGTCAATGTATGAAGTTTCTACAATCAGTGGTTCTCGAGATATTAGTAAAAAACGATATTTTCGTTTGTCTCATCATCACGGGAGAACGGCTGAATCGAATTTGATGAAATTTTGTGGATAGCCTTTAAATAGCTCCCCATAAATTTAGCCCAAGTTTCGAGTATCTAAGACCAGGGGTTGTCGAGATATTAATGAAAAACGAAACTTTTTCTTAGGAGTTCTCCTCTCTAACTCCGTGGTTTATCCAAACGAAAAGCTTGAAAATCGTTTGAAAGTGAATTAAAACTGTATCTCAGAGTTTGGGGGGAGATTTTTTGCACTAATTAGTCACTTTCTGAAAACATCAATTGTTTGAAACATGATTTAAATGGGAAATCTGTCTCCTTGGTTTATATTATACAAGCTTTTACTGAAAAATGAAAAGTATAAGGAAATAAAAATGGCTATTAAATTTTGCATTTTATGAGGAAGATTCTATCTTATATCATGTTGCTCGGCAACGGAATGAAATTAAATGTGTTGTTAATATTTATTATTATTTTTCTATTTGAATAATAAATAAATGGATGTAAAAAATATTTTTAAATGAACGGTTTGATTGTTCTTTTAATTATATAAATTGCCGACCGCGTACATGACTTTCATTTATTTTAGCAAAGTGCTTTCTAGCTCATATATTGTGTTTAGCTAATAAACTCATATATTGTGTTTACCCAATAAATTCATTTAGCCGATTTTTGAAGCAGAAAAAGATTAGAACGGGTGTATCTTATAATAAAATTTCAGTGTTTTTATTTAGTATATACAAACGGGATCAGGATATTTTATTCTTCAGATCTGCAAATTCAGAGCTACGAATTTAGCGGAATATCTCTAAATAACTTGGTAACTTCTCTTAAACTTTACCAAATTAGCGGAAATGTTTCCAAATTTATAAAATTGGCGCAAATCAATGATTTGCTTTTTAGAATAGAGTATTGAAATGATGCTTCGGTAGCATTTGTCGATCAATCCATCCATCCTACTTAGTAACACATTTAACGAATTTTTTTAATATCACGAAATTGATAAAAGTATTTGTGAGTCTATAAAAATATCCTGGAATTGATAAAATCGCGCTTAATAAATGAAAATAATTGTATTTTGTTAGGGGATAGTATTGTGATGATGTTTCGTCAATTTGTCGCAAAATGGGACTATCAGTTCTACTGTACCACTTGGCGATAAATTTGGCGGTTTTTTAAGTTATCGCTAAATTGACTAAAATGTTGCCAAACCTTCCATGGAGATCGCATTATTCAGACGATATGATTTCCATCAATTTATTTGAAGCAAATGATATCATGTCGCTTAGCAACGGATCTAATGTGTTATGCGGCATACGATTGTATATTAAATCTTTTCCGATTTGAATAATAAAGATATGTATATAAAATAAATGTCATTGACATTGCATTTTTGACTGGATAATATCAATTATGTTCTTCAGGTTTAAACATTATTATAATTGATATTTTCGGGGATTACTTAGTAACGGGTTCCTACTTAGTTCCTCCTTAGTTCAGGTTCCTACTTAGTAACACATTTAAGGAATTTTTTTAATATCACCAAATTGGTAAAAATATTTCTAAATCCATAAAAATATCACGAAATTGATAAAATCGCGCTTAATAAATGAAATTAATTGTGTTTTGTTAGGGGATAGCATTGTGATGATGTTTCGTTAATTTGTCGCATAATGGGATTATCAGTTCTACAGTTCCACTTGGCGATAAATTTGGCGATTTTTTAAGTTATCGCTAAATTGAATAAAATGTCGCCAAACCTTCCATGGAGATCGCATTATACAGACGATATGATTTCCATCAATTTATTTGAAGCAAATGATATCATGTCGCTTAGCAACGGATCCAATGTGTTACGATTTTATATTAAATCTTTTTCCGATTTGAATAATAAAGATATGTATATAAAATAAATTTCATTGGCATTGCATTTTTGACTGGATAATATGAATTACGGTCCACAGGTTTAAACATTATTATTATTGATATTTTCGGGGACTTTTGATTCAGGGATTATTGATATTTTCAAGTTATTATGCCATTGTTTTATTATGCCGAAAATTGTTGAAACTCATATATAGTACTTTGTACGAGTAATCTTCTACAAATGCATTATATCTTCTAATCTATGAGAATGTAAGTAGTACAGGTATATTGGCATATATTTTGTTATATATTGGCATATATTGGAATCAATTACGCCTTCTGGTATAAAGATTACGGGGATTATTGATATTTCCAATTTATTGCGTCATCTCCTTTATTTTGGCAAATATTTTTGAGACTCATATTGTAATATGGGGAATCTTCTACTAGCACACTGGCATATTTTCTAATCTGCGACAATATAAGTAGTACGGGGTTGCATATATTGATGCAATTCCCTTTTTTTTGTAAATTTGCTTACAAAAGGGGCCAGGATATTTTATTCTTCAGATCTGCCCATGAAGATAATTTTGCATAGTGAGAACAGATATTCTTAAACTTCTCTTTAGGAGCAATAAATTTAATATCTTAACAGAATTTGCACATGATTGCGAATTATAAGTTTCTTTATATTATATATTCCGTACGAAGAACGGGTATGCTGCTAGTATTTTATATATATATATATATATATATATATATATATATATATATATATATATATATATATATATATATATATATATATATATATATATATATATATATATACATATATATATATATATATATGTATATATATATATATATATATATATATATATATATATATATATATAAATAAAAATGAAAATCTGTCTGTCTGTCTGTCTGTCTGTCTGTTTGTCACACCATCACGGGAGAACGGTTGAACCGAATTTGATGAAATTTTGTGGGTAGCCCAGAAATAGCCCCACTTAAAATTATATCCGTGTTTTGAGTTTCTACGACCAGTGGTTCTCGAGATATTAGTAAAAAACGAAATTTTCGTTTGTCTCATCATCACGGAAAAACGGCTGAACCGAATTTAAAGAAATTTGGTGAATAGCCTTGAAATATCCCCCCATAAATTTTGTCCAAGTTTCGAGTTTCTAAGACCTGGGGTTGTCGAGATATTAATGAAAAACGGAACTTTTTCCTAGGAGTTCTACTCCCTAACTCCGTGGTTTATCCAAACGAAAAGCTTGAAAATCGTTTGAAAGTGAATTAAAATTTAATCTCTGAGTTTGATGGGAGATTTTTTGCGTTAATTAGTCACTTTCTGAAAACATGAATTGTTTGAAACATGATTTAAAGGGGAAATCTATCTCCATGGTTCATGGTTTATTTAAAACTAGCTTTTACGGAACAACGAGAAGTATAGAGAAATCAAAATCGTTATTTAATTTTGCAGTTTATGTTATAAGACATGACATATTTAACATGTTATAAGATTCTATCTTATATCATGTTACTCAGAAACGCAATTAAATTAAATCTGTCTGTTAATTTTAATAATTATTTTTTCGATTTGAATAATAAATAAATGGATATAAAAATATATTTTAGAAAAGAACGATTTGATTTTTCTTATAGCATTTTTGACTGGATAATATCAATTACGGTCTTCAGGTTTAAAAATTATTATTATTTATATTTTCGGGGATTATTGATTCAAGGATTATTGATATTTTCAAGTTATTATGCAATTATTTTATTATGACAAAAATTGTTTAAACTCATATATTGTATGTTGTACGAATCTTCTACAAATACACGTGTATATCTTTTAATCTACGAGAATATAAGTAGTACAGGTATATTGACATATGTTTTGATATATATTGGCATATATTGGAACCAATTACGACCTTCTGGTATAAAGAGTACGGATATTATTGATGTTTTCAATTTATTACGTCATCTCTTTTATTTTGGCAAATATTTTTGAGACGCATATTGTAATACGGGTAATCTTCTACTAACACATTGGCATATTTTCTGATCTGCGACAATATAATTAGTACGGGGTTGCATATATTCATTCAATTCCTATTTTTTCTTCTGTAAATTTGCTTACAAAAGGGGGCAGGATGTTTTATTCTTCAGATCCGATCGTGAAGATAATTTTGCATATTGAGAACATATATTCTTAAACTTCTCTTTAGGAGCAATAAATTTAATATTTTAACAGAATTTGCACATGATTGCGAGCTTTAAGTTTCTTTAAATTATACACTCCGTACGAATAGCGGGTGTGCTGTTAGTGGTTAATAAATTTTAACATTTTAGGAGGATATATCATGTTGCTCGGCATCGCAATTAAATTAAATGTGTTTGTTAATGTTTTTATTATTTTTTTTTCGATTTAAATAATAAATAAATGGATAAATGGATATAAAAGTATATCTTATAAATAGACGGTTTGATTTTTCTTTTAATTATATTAATTGCTGACTGCGTACATCAATTTCATTTATTTTGGCAAAGAGTTTTCAAGCTTATATCGTATTTAGCTACTAAACTCATATATTGTGTTTAGTCAATAAATTCATATAGCCGATTGTTGAAACAGAAAAAGAGTAGAGCGGGTATATCTTCTAATACAATTGTAGTGTTTTCATTTAGTATATTGAAACGGGATAAGAATGTTTCATACAGATCTGCAAATTCAAAGCTACGAATTTGGAGGGATATCGCTAATTTGACAACTTTTCTTAAACTTTGCCAAATTGACGGAAATGTCGCCAAATTGATATAAACGACACACAAACAGCTGCCATAAACCTTCGGGTTGGTTGTGTGGCTTGGGTCTTCTACATATCAATGAAATTTTTTTTTTTGTTTTGTTAGAAGAGAGTACTGAAATGATGTTTGGTTAGCATTTATCTGTCAGACCAACCATCCTACTTAGTAATACATTTAGCGAATTTTTAAAATGTCACCAAATTGATAAAAATGTTGTCAAATCTATAAAAATATCTTAAAATTGATGAAATTGCGCTACATAAATGATATTAATTGTTTTTTGTTAGGGGATAGTATTGTGGTGATATTTCGTCAATTTGTCGCAAAGTGGAACTGTCAGTTCTATAGTCCCACTTGGCGATAAATTTGGCGATTTTTTAAAATGTCGCTAATTTGACGAAACTGTCGCCAAATGTTCAATAGAATTATAACTATTTAGACGATATTTTTTCTACCAATTTATTTGAAGCAAATGATATCATGTCGCTTAGCAACGGATTTAAATCCAATGTGTTTATGCGGCAGACGATTTTTATTAAATCCTTTCCGATTTGAATAATGAAGAAATGTATATAAAATAAATTTCATTGCCATTTCATTTTGGACTGGATAATATCAATTATACTCTTCAGGTTTAAACATTATTATTATTGATATTTTCCGGAATTATTGATTCAGGGATTATTGATATTTTTAAGTTATTACGCCATTGTTTTATTGCGGCAAAAATTGCTGACACACGCATATTGTACGTTGTACGAGTAATCTTCTAGGAATGCACGGGTATATCTTCTAACCTACGAGAATATAAGTAGTACAGGTATATTGGCATATATTTTGACATATATTGGCATATATATTGGAATCAAGTACAGTCTTCTGGTATGAAGATTAAGGGGATTAATTATATATTCAATTTATTACGTCGTCTGTTGTATTTTACCAAAAAACATTTGTGACTCATATTGCAAAACGGGCAATCTTCTACTAATAATCGGACATTATAAGTAGTACGTGTATATCTTCCCATATAATTTTAGCACTTTAATTTTGACATATATTGGAATAAATGACTGTCTTCAGATTTAAAGATTACGGGTTTATTGGTATTTTCAATTATACATGTAATCAACTAATACAGGTTATATTGTCTAATATTCGCGTATATAATTAGTACGGGTCCCATACAATTTTAACGCTTTTATTTTGCATATATTGATTCAATTCCATTTTTTTTTTTATATTTGCTTACATAAGGGGTCCAAGATGTTTTATTCTTCAGATATGTCCATGAAGATAATTTTATATAGCGAGAACAGAGATTCTTAAACTTCTTTTTAGGAGCATTATATTAAATATTTTAACAGAATATTTTGATTAAACATGTCATTTAGTATACTATAAGAATTTGGGCATGATTATGAATTTCAAGTTACTTTATATTATATACTCCGTACGAAGAACGGGTATGCTGCTAGTATATATATATATATATATATATATATATATATATATATATATATATATATATATATACTACAAGGGCTAATATATACTACAAGGGCTATATATATACTACAAGGGCTAATACGCTACTGAAGTCATATCTACAACCTGTATTGAATCATATTTTGAAAAATGGTTCCGTCATGATAAAAAACAGCGATCAAGTTTTAGGAACTTTGAACAAACTACCTGCTAACCAATTATATAGAAGCTATGATTTCCAAGATCTATTCAGCAATATAAATTTGGAGGTTCTATATAGTATATTGACGCAAATACATGAGACATTTGAATTTCAACAAAGTGTCACAATTCAAAAGTTTAAACACGTTTTGGACATCGTATTGTATGAAAATATATTGTATAATGGTACTGAATATTACAAACAAATTAAAGGCGTGCCAATGGGTGGAGGGTGCTCGACATTATTAGCAAATCTATATTTGCACCATTATGAACAAGGAAATCACTTTATAAACGAAATGGTATACTTTCGATTTATTGATGACATCCTCATAGCATACGAAAACACAGGAGACGGGTATGAATTTGATTTTTCCTTTTATCCAGCTTGCTTGAATCTTATTGAGAATATCTCGGATAAAACAAAGGTAATCAACTATCTGGATAAAAGTATACATTTAACACCTAGCAAGACAACGTATTATACTATTTATGATAAAAGAAGACAGTACAGTTTTAGAATACATTATATAATTAACTGGTATTCTAATTTAAGTATCAGGATATTTCGCAATATAGTCATTAATCACTTTAAACGTAGTGAAAGAATGCATTCTTATGGAAAGGATAGGATCAAAAATGATTCTATATTTATTAAGGAAGCAATAACAGAAAATTATCCTTTAATATTTATTTGTCAATGTTACAATGTGGTACATAGTAAAGTTTTCGATGCGTTCAGTAAGGATTTTGGCAACACCTTTATTTCAGGAAATAAAATGGCATCGATACAGCGAGGAACTATTTAAGCGTGTAAAATTGACGTGAGTGATTTGGATGGAGGTAAGGTATTTGTGTTTGTAGTTCGTATATTTTAAGTAGGTTTAGTTTTGTGTCGTTTCAACTATATTGCTCTTATGTTGGGGGATTTTTTCATTTTTTCATTTTACATTTGATATATACTTCGTATGGGCGTCTTCTGTTTCGACGTTGTACTGAATTTAACCGCAGGTAATGCATGGCTCCGTGAGTGTTGCCATTGGTGGAAAAGTCGACTTGTAAACGGGAACTAGGGGTCACAACCCCCCTAGGCCTTTTATGTATTACCTGTTGGCTGACTTCATGTCCAATCTTTCAATTTTTACTATTATATATACATATATATATATATATACATATATATATATATATATATATATATACATATATATATATATATATATATATATATATATATATATATATATATATATATATATATAATTGAAGATTTTTATGATTACTTGTAATATATATATATACCCGAGAAATACCAATGAAAATTGCTTGTAAACTGAAGGTTTTTGCAAATCAGAAGCCTAGTGTAGCACGATGAGCTATGCAAGAAGTTTGGAAATTGAAAAATGGAAACTAGTGATTATAAAAGGAATAAAATGTATATGAAAAGCATTTCTGAAACCATGTACGTTATCAAGGGCCATACATGTTTCATTAATGCTGATTCTACGTTTCTGTTTACATAACTGTAAAATGTATTACAGAAATAATGTAAATATATATATATATATATATATATATATATATATATATGGGTTTCCGTAAATTCTTTCTGCTGGCTCTATAACTCTATAAGTCATCATTAAACTTTCTTTTTAACTGTTTCGGGATTTTCCAATTTATGGCTTTACAGATAAAGAATTTTTTACATAATTTGGTATAAATTAGAAATACTTTCAAATTGAATAAAATACTAGAGAATTTTGGGCCCTGTCTGAAGTAGGCACCCTAGCAACTGTGAAAACTCATCGCAATATGCCTTGGCAAAATTGCAAAAACGAATTTAAATAAGTTATGTACATGAATTTAATGAGAAGCACTCGCAGTGGTTGCGCCCAAATTTTGGTCAATAATTCCAGCGGTCTCCAAAATTTTTGACCCGCGGGCAACAAACATTTAGTGGGCCAAAGCAAATTTTAAAAGGTAATACCTTAAATCTGCATGTAAAATAAAGTTAAATAATTAACAAATTGAACAAATACAATAAATATATTTTTTTAGAATAAAAATGGTGATAAAATGATAGATAATTGTAACAATAATAAGAGGCATGGAATTGCTGTTTCTTTATTCCAACATTTAGCGGGATTTCAAAATGTGCGATCTCAGTCATTAAAATAATTTGCAAGTATGCATAGGTAAGTGCGGATCTGTAGACTGATTTTAACTATATAATTTTCGAAATAAAATCCACATAAATATGCTGTAACAACACCCGATATAAGTCCTTATGCTAACTTTTCAGGTTGTAGTAATTTGCTTTTGTTAGGTTGAAGAAATTTATAAAAATGCGTTAGAAATCTGCCTCTACATGCCGCAGAGACCAACCAGTGTTTCTAGCATCACGAGTGGTGGTTGGTTTGAATGTAAAGCCGATGAGGTAAAAATATACTGTAGTAGTGGCATCGTAATAATACTGTAGTTATTCTGCTTTTAAATTCTGGATAAGACAGCATATTTCATATGAAAAGGGTAAAAATAGCGTAGTAGTGAAACGGGATGCTTTTAAATTATGATAAATGTTATATTAATGACATTTCCATTTTTTTCCTTAATCATGCCATGGGTCACATTTGGCCAACGGGTCGTAGTTTTGGGACCGGTGCATAATAGTTTAAGACAGGAGCAAATTGCTATATCACAGGCCAAAAGGAATTTTTCGAGAGAGGGCACCACCGAACTTCAGAACTGACCACACTGCTCTGTATTAGGAATTCTCAGGTTTTTTTTTCTTGCAAAAATATCTAGAACATACTTCTTTGAATTTTTAAAACAATAAAAATTGGATAGAAATGTTTTGAATTTACATACATGATCGACAGCTTTGCAGAAATCATGTTGAAAATGATCTGTGAAGTTTATTTTGCATTTAACAGAACTTTCAATCTCAGAGAAAGTATGAAGCTTTATTTTTTCATTTCCCGGTAGTAACAGCATGAAAAGCCATCGAGTTTAATGACGCAAACTATCGTTATTTTTGCAATATAATGCATAGTTCTTTTTCAAATGTTCTTAGAGTGAATTTTAACTTTGATTCGAGCTAAGTAGTTCTACCATTAAATTTTAGGAAATAATATTTTGAATTATTTATATCCATATATATTTGAAATATTTCAAATTGGCACTTAATTTCTTTATGAATTAATTCAAACTTTCCAATATGCAAGTTAATTATACTGGTGATATGATAATTGTACCCCACATAACAACACAAATCTTAACTAACTCCTCTAGAGTTCCTTTACAAATAGTCGGTGCTGCTATCTTTTGACTATTATTGGAACGAAACTTCAGAGAACTAATTTGTTTCTATGTTTATGTTATCGCTCACATATAAAGGAAAATAATCATATTTAGGAAAAGATACAATATTGCTCATATGTGTATATTGGTAAAAACAATACATTATATTTTCAATCTGCGTTATTTAAATATAATTAGACAAATTTAAACACAAATTCTCTGGTATTGATTCCAGATTCTCTGGTATTGCTTCTATTTGTTCTGGTAGTGCATCCCTCTTTTATGGTAGTGCTTCTCTATTTTGTGGTACTATTTTTACATTCTCAGGTAGTGCTACAAAGTTCTTTTTCAGCGATCCTAGATTCTCAAGCAGCGTTTTTTGATTATCTGATATTGATTCGATGTTTGGAGATGTTGGTGACCATTTTTCAATCATAAAACCCTCCATAGATCGCAGAACGATTTAAAGAGTTGACTGAAATTCAATGTAAAGTCTGGAAACGAGTCAAGATGTATAAATACTTGATGCTGTTGATATTTATATCACTCGTTTGGAGGACTAGAAATTAGGTTAGAACTAGTCCTACAGACCAATACGGTCTAAGATAACTGATTGAGAATGTAACTTCTGCTGGTCCAAGAACTTGAGTACCCAAAAGTAGAAGACTGTGTCAGAAAGGTGGGGAGAGTTCATGAAAGATTTTCTAACGGATAGCCAGGGACGTAACACATTTTTTTTATCTGGTGGTGGTGGTAGGGTAGTGGTGGTGGTGGGGGGGGGGGGGGGAGAGACTAGGGAGCCGGAAGAAAATAGTAGGTTTTGGAGTCATAAGTTTTGACCAAATATTTACATTTATGGTTGATGCATTATAGTAAATAGTGTATTATTCTCAATTCCTCTGTTAGTCGATACCATTTTTTGTAGTATACGTTACTAGATTTTGGTTACTCAAATGGTATTACATAGCAAAAACCCGAGACACTTCTTGTAAACGTTTTAGCAGCTTATTCTGAAACCACATTGGTTACTCTCAAGCTATAGTGTGCATCTATACATTCAAGTACACTATAAAGTGCTTACAATATTACATAAGGATAATTTGCCACATTGGCTAATTTTTTAATATATAAAGATTTTTTCCCTCCTTTTTATATGATATTAAACAATCGTATAACAAATGAATTCCAATTTGTATTTATACAAATGGAACTTAAAATTTTAAAACCTCAATTTAAAATGATAATATTTTGTTAAATATGTTTGTTTAGAATTAAAACTGTATATAAAAATGAATAATTTTATTGATGCAATCGAATTTTCCCAATTCTTAATTCGGGAAAAGTGTTAGTCCAAGACGTCACTGCTTTAAACCCTGGACTGGATGTACGCTCGACCTTCCGATGCTGTGGCACTAGCCCCCCCCCCCCCCCCAAATTTTGAAAGCTATGAAAGATTTGAAATTAAAAAATTATATATATTTTAAAATTATTCAATATCATCAATGTGTAATAAAATCTCTGCAAATTTATTGTTTTAAAAACATAGCTGTGATTTAGAGCAAAATTTATATTGTAATGACTAGCAGTATACCCGTTCTTTGTAAGGAATACACAATATAAAGAAACTTTAAATTCACAATCATGTGCAAATTCCTATAGTATTCTAAATGACAGTTATTCAAAATATTCTATTAAAATATTTAAATTGATGCCCCTAAAAAGAAGTTTAAGAATCTCTATTCTCGCTATACACAATTATCTTAGCAGGCAGATCTGAAGAATAAAACATCCTGTTCCCGTTTGCAAACAAATTTACGGAAAATATGAAATTGAATCAATATATGCCAAAACTTGCAACTTTTGACAATTTATCTCATCTGTCAACGATCAATGTATGATTATATAGGTATTACATAATACATTATTTTCATAATACAAAATACATAATACAAAATTGTTTTCGTTTTTAAAGTAGTGGTGACAATAAAGGTACATTATCATCCTGATTTTTGATTGCTAAATCAATACTGTTTATTTGAGTAGACCCAAGATAAGTATTTTGTACATTTTCTTTTTATTTACCCCGTCTCACAATCTTTTGTGACGCTGAGAGAAAAATCTCATTCCAACAAACAACAAACTAAGAAATGTTAAACAACAAGATAAGAAATCATAAGTATCACATTAAGAAATAATAAACTACAAACTAAGAAATAATATTGCAACAATTAAATATATTTGAAAGGAAAGTACATCAAAATGGAATACATTTTTTAAATTATTAATTTTCTATTCTGAGCTGCCCTGTATATTGTACATCCATCTTCAATTTTATATTATCTTAAAAGAATGTGTATTTGATTCAAATCAAAAAGTTTTTTTGCATGGCTAATGAAATATATATATTTATTGTGGTTGTAAAGTACTACAAGAGTTGATGAACGCTAAATTTTCACGAATAGTTTATGTTATTTCATAAAGGTTTGGTTATTTTGAATGTGTGTCAGGTTCTAAAATAGTTCTATTACAATACAAAGTATATTATAGGATTTAATAATATAAATAGTTATAATATAATAGAAACTATATTGATATATGAGAGAAATTCAAAAAATTGGATTCCGAAATAGTATGTAGTGCTGCCATCTCTTGATCAGAATTTAAAAATGTGACTCAATTCTAAATATTTGAATCGAACTCGTTAAAAAAAACCAGATAAGTAAAAACCTCTTATTTTATATGTTCGTCAGTTATATTGTAAACATGACAAAAATAAGCATATTTTGTACAGCTAAAGAAGTAATTTTTTAGAAATCTCACGAGGGAATAATTGACATAAACATGCACTCAGGGTTCGAAAATTACATTCTAAAATTGCCCCCTCCTCCCCTTTTGTTCCCAACTGAACAAAGTCAGAAACGCAAAATGCAAAATGTAATTTTGGAACGCGAAATTTAACATTATACTGAAAAAGTTTCGATTGTCAACTTTCGTGGCTGTGTCACTTTGCCTGTCATGTACTATACTCCAAAATTCACATTGTTTTGTGGATATAACAATAAAAATTAAGCATCAAATATTTATTGTTATGAAAAGTGTAGAAAAAATCTTATGTATTGTAATAGGAATATGAGAATGATTATCAAATATGATAAAAATATATTTTGAAAGTCTATGAACTCCATAATTAGACCTTTAAGTTTAATCTGGACCCACAGATGTCACTACTAACGCGTCCTTTAATGTGGTAAAAAGCTATACCTCACAGTTGCTCAAAAACAAAACTATTATGATTTGCATTCTTTTAATTGTTGTTAGTTTATCAGTGAAAGTAAAAAACACTGCTCGCATGTTTGTATGCTTTACACATGCCATGCATTAGGTACCACACCATGCATTATATGCCAAATATTTTTTAAACTTATTTATGTCACGATTATAAAATTGTCCGCCAAGAACTCTGCCCGTTAAACCTATTACAAAGTTGCCCATGGCTTCATTTTATAAACTTCGACTCCACGGGTGAAATTTTAATCAAGTAAATTATTTGAAATAAATTTGTTACTTAGAATGTATACATATTTGGACAATATTTTTTAATTTTCCCTTTGTAATTATGTAAAAAACGGATTCAAATATTGATAGACTGGAAAAGAAGAGATATGCAGAGAGTAAGCGACGTGAAAAGCTGCTGAATGATCCTGATCTGTATGACGAATTAAAGAGGCGAGAAAGGTAAAGATATCACAGTCGGAAAAAGGCAGGGAAAATAAAAACTATAGACGAATTAAGTGAAAGAGAACGAAACGAGCAACGATATAGATGGCAAGAAAGTTCAAAGAAGTATAGAGCGAGAAAGGTTAGCCAAAAACTTTTCTTAAGTAATGAACAAAACAGGCAGCCTGAGCCTGTTGTGTTTTCACATGATCCATCAGAGGTAGTTATTCATGAATGCATAAATAAATCTCTAAAACCCAGCACCTCTTTAATCTCCTACACTTTATCCATGTCCACTACATAATCCAGCCGAAGTTATATCAGAGATCAGCATGATTATATGCCATCAATCAGTCGGTTAATTACTGATAAAAAGGAATTAGGGGAGACAGAGACAAGACATGCAGATCCATCCAAAATTTGGATGAAAAACTTAAGAATTCGAGAGAAAATGTATCCGCTACGAAAAAAGTATTATCCTCTGGTTACATCAAAAGAAATTCCTAAATCACATAATGCTAAAGTTAAAAAAATAGTACGTAGTAGTAAAACTGTGTCGAACAAATTAATGTTAAGTGAAATATTGCGCACCAAATTACAAAATAACTATGGATATTTGAAAAGCCATTCCCACTGTCGAACAACGTTTCCCCAAATGCAGTCCAGTAAAATATTGTTAAAATGTGGATTAAAGCATAATAAGACTTTAAAGTTTAAATTATGCAATGCAACTCCATTAAAAAGTAAATGAAACTGAAGACGACTGAAAGTTAATATAGATAACATCTTTCATTCCTTGAAAGGAATGTTTGTTGTTGAATGTGTCATGAGAAGGAAAATACTATGACTAGGCATGGTGTGCAAGATGTAAATTGTTCAATAATAGTTTAAAGAATCTCTTCTCTATAACGCTATTTATTCACTGGGAAGTACTGTCTGTACTCGCGAGATAGGTTACTAAATATTTTATTATGTACGGTTGTTTGGGATTCTTCCACCTAAAGTACATGATACATGCTTATTTATTTACCAAATGAAAATTCCAATATAGTGTCTAAAATGAAACATCTGAAAATGGTCTCAGAAATCGCCTGACGCTCTGAGCAAGTTACTTAGTTGTGATGTAAAGTATTAACCTGAAGCACGTTGAACAAAAGAAGCACCGTGTGCCTGAAATATGTTTTACTTAATTGCAACTCACCTAGATGAAACTTTTTACCAAATAACATGTGATTACATCGAAGTTGTGCTTGGAGAAAGAGCATCGCATGTCATAAGAGGCTGTTTTAAGAGGTTTGCAGATGAACTGATTGTTACGGGCCAGGACGTAACAGACATTGAAGATTTGGTTAACCTTTTCAGAACTGCAAAAATAACGACCATAAAATTTGATCATACACTCGAAAAATTTAACATTATGCTGTGAGGTAGTACTAAAAAACAAATTTTCGAAAACCATTCTCATCCATGAATTGTATTGAATAATATCTTAATAATATTCTAAGACATGTATTTTTCTTTTCCTAGATCAGAACAACGGGTTGAAATGGTACATTTTACGGTGGATAAATTACGTGAAATACAGTAGACAAAAGTAAAATAACTCAAAAGATGCCGTGACTGAACAGCAAAGTTTACAGTTATAATTTAAAAAAGTATAGACGCAATGAGGCGAACTTTCGTCTTAACAAGCATATTGTTGTTCTCAACAAGTGTTTCAAGTGTTCTCGACGTTTGGTCAAAAGAACATGCAAATTTACACTAAAAATGTGCATCCAGTAGTCCTGTAAGATGAAAGAATTGAGCTGCTATATAGAAAATGTAACAATTTCGTGTTAAATATAGAATTTAACCAGAAATCTTTCTTCAGGTTATACATTGAACTCACGGCTAAAACTACTTTTTGACACTGTTATTTTTATGCACATGATGGCTATTTTGACGCAGGGCTACTGTTTAATGCGGATTTCGAACTACCAAGATATGTATATACAATATGTATATACACATGGCTCACCATCTGTATCTGCGATACTCGTCTGCAACCCTAACAGCATTTTTTTTCACAGTGACGTAATATTTACGCTACACTGTGACTTTGGGACGTCACAGGACGTCGCAATACGTCTCGGTAATGTCGTATTGAGGTCACAGCGAAGTAATTTTGGTCATTTTAATGGTCGTTTGTGACGTCGCATATTAACTTGTTTGTGACGTCACATTATAATTGCCATTGTAATATCGTCACATTGTTACGTGTTAATTATATTGTGGAAACGTCACAGAATATAGTCACAATGAAGTTACAAAATTACTAATACGTAACGTAGCATAGAAGTCACAGATATGATGTCACATTGTGGCCCAGGTGTCACGTGACTACAACGTCACTGTCACACATGTGACGATCTTTGCTGTGAGGGAATGAATATGAATGCCAAAGATTGAACCATTCGACAGCAGGTGTATCTGTCAGCTTACGGTAAACCGCTATGTGTAGAATGCCTGGAAAGTATACTCTAATAAAAAGTTTCATAGATTGGTAAGTTTAGTGTTTCACAAAACGAAACAACGGACTTTTACAAGTTTGTAGCAAAGAAATATCATGTACAATTTTCACAATGTTAGTGAACAGTCCGCAACGTATACACAGATTTTATGAGAATATTTTTCTCTAATTACTTGTATAATATTATTTATTCAGTATGAACTCCGTAATATTTATCTCTTGTTACTATAACATCTTTAAATGCATGTCGTCTCAACTTTGCACATTAATGTACTTGCGTAATTTGCAAACGAATGTACCAGAAAGTTAATTTTCAATTGAAGTAATGACGCAATTTTAAAAAATCAAGAAATCAATAAATCTGCAATCGTTAATCAATGCTGGATCGCTAGTAAGCTGTTTAAATTTATTTCTATTTCTGTTATTCAAAATTTCTTAAGTTTTCGATTTGAATTCCTTTGAAGTTAACAGAAGTCCCACCAATTTTGCAGAATGATTTGTCAATGACACCCTATAGCTTTGAGGTATGGTATGACAACGTTTAATTGTTTTTTTTTCTGTTTTTTTCCTTTTCTGTACAATTTTAAGTTCATATACGCAGCCTTTTTAACACTTTACAACATAGTTGAAAAGTGTTTATGACTTTGTTCATTCTGTCTGTCTGTCTGTCTGTCCGTTCGCACGATAACTGCCGTAAAAATGACTTTACCAAAATGAAATTTTGGTGTGTCATTCAGACGGTCTGTGGGACCTATGGGGATATAAATGAATAATATCACGCAATTAGTTTTGGACTGAACCTGGGTTGAAGAAATAAAATACATTGGACACTATGGGACTTAATTCTTTAAACATTTTTAAGCGAATTTAAAATTCACAAATTGCTTCGAAAGTTTTAAGAAATATTCAAATTATCCCATAAAATATATAAAAAATATTCAAAATATGTTCAGTAGTTTTTTTAAATAAAAATTAAAATAATAATTACACCAATATGATATAAAGAGATCACGTGACCCACTTCAAAATAATATGTGGCATCCATATTTTTTCCCAGAGTAAAACTCGTGATATTTAAAGTTCTTTTAAATTTATATTTTGTGTTGCATCGTTATAAAATCCTTTATTTTTACATAATTTCTGTGCATCTATATTCTGCGCCAACGCAATTGCAGTATTTTTGAGTTTAAATGATCATCAAACTTTGAGTATTTTTACAGCGAAGCCTAATTTTCACATATGGAGAATGTAAACACATATAGATGTAGGATGAGTTGTATAAGAATAGCTGAATTTCTTTAACACACACGTATTTAGCTCTGGAGTCTGCAATATAGCTGATATGAATGAAACATTCATTGATTTTACATAGAGACACAGACGATTTTATAGCAGACTTTTCCGATGAAGTTTTAAGCATAGAGTTAAATTGCTTTGACCTCCATGGTTTTAAGTTTTTAAATAAAATAAATTATTGCAGTATTGTGATGAATGAAAGGAATGGAATAAAACTGTATGAATGAAATATTTACAGCTTTTACATAGAGAGCAAGGCGATTTATATTTCAATGATGCCATTTGAATAAAGTTCATTTTTTTATGAAGTTTTAAGTTTTCAAATGTAATAAATTATTTTAGTATTGTAATAATTTTAAAAATATTCCCGCTGAATGTATCGCATTTTAGAGATATTTAAACCAGGTGACTTATATTTCAATGACGTCATGTGAATAAAGTTCATTTTTTTCGATGAAGTTTTAGGTTATCTAAATCAAATATAATAAATTTATGTAGTATTGTGATAATTTTAAAAATATTGCCGCTGAATGTATCGCATTTTAGAGATGTTTAAATAAAATTGCATTGCAGTTGGAAAGTGTTTCATAATCAATTCCTTATGCATGATTGATCTTTCTTGTATTTATTTTTCCTTGTTTTGCTTTATTTTGTTACACTAGGTGGCTATACTGGGTTTGGTTGTCTAACCATTTTACTGTTTGCGCCTCGTTCTCATTTGGCGTTCAGGTTAAAGCTCATCTAGGTCAAGCTAAAGGTCTATTCAGGTCAAGCTGCAGAATCTAAGAATCTACTGAAGATATCTCAATTATTTTCTGCGATGAAAGAAAGTATGTCATTTTATTGAACATAAATTTTGAAAAATCAATACAAAAAATAAAGCAAACCCAACGTAAATTGACGTTAATATATATTTACATAATATATATCTACTTCATAAGATCTACATCATTTTTATTTATTTTTGAATATGAATAAAGTTCTTAATACGAATAAAGTACGATTAATTATCTGTACGGAAAATATAATATGAAGAAACTTAACATTCACAATTATGTGTAAATTACTATAGTATTTTAAATGACTTTGTTATTCAAAATGTTCTATTAAAATATTTAATTTAATTCTTCTAAAAAATGTATAAGAATCTCTGGGCTCGATATACAAAATTATCTTCACAGGCAGATCTGAAGAATAAAGCAGTTTGTAAACAAACTTTTGAAAACATATTTTTTAATTCCCACAAAACGACAAAGATTATCTAGAAAATCGTACTTAAATTTGCAAAATATTGAATTTTCATCCATTCGATGTCATTTAGATAAATTTAGCGTAATGTATCAATTTGGTGACATTTTCGTCAATTTAGCAACATATTAAAAAATCGCCAAATCTATCGCCAAGTGGGACTGTATAACTGACAATCCCACTTGGTTACAAATTGAAGAAACATCATCACAATACTATCCCCTAACAACACACAATTAATTTCATTTATTTAGCTCAATTTTATCAATTTCAAGATATTTTTATAGATTTACAAACATTTTTATGAATTTTAGACATTTTAAAAATTCTCTAAATGTGTTACTAAGTAGTACGGTTAGATTGACAGACAAATGCTACTGAAACATCATTTTAGTACTCTCTTCTAACAAAACAAAATTAATTTCATTGATCTAGCGTCGTTTTTATCAATATGGCGACATTTCCGTCAATTTGGCAACCTTTAAGAAAAGTTGCCACGTTAGCAATATCCCTCCAAATTACAGATCTGAATTTGCAGATCTGAAGAATAAAACATCCTGAACCCGTTTATATGTGCTAAATGAATACACTAAAATTGTATTAGAAGATACCAGTTCTACTCTTATTCTGTTTCAACAATCGTCTAAATGAGTTTATTGGCTAAACACAATATATAAGTTTAAAAACTTTTTGCCAAAATAAATGAAAGTGATGTACGCAGTATGTAATTAATATAATTTAAAAGATAAAACTATTTATTTATAAGATATATTTTTATGTCCATGTATTTATTATTCAAATCGAAAAAATAATAATAACAAGAAGGATCAATCATGCATAAAGCATTGATTATGAAACACTTTTCAACTGCAATGCAATTTCATTTAAACATCTCTAAACGCGATACATTCAGCGTTGATATTTTTAAAATTGTCACAATACTACAATAATTTGTTATATTTGAAAACTTCATCGAAAACAAATGAACTTTATTCAAATGACGTCATCAAAATCTAAATTTCCTGGCTCTCTATATAAAAATAGTGAATATTTCATTCACAAACATGTTCTCATTCATTTGATGTAGCGGCGATACTCTTAAAATTATCACAATACTATAATAATTTATTTTACTTAGAAGCGTACAAACATGGAGGAAAAGGTACTTTCTAATTCCATGCTTAAAACTTCATCGAAAAAGGCAATACTATAGAACCGTATGATTCTCTAGGTAAAATCAATTAATGTTTCATTCATATCAACTATATTGCAGACTCCAGATCTAAATAACTTTACTTTAAAGAAAATCAGCAATTCTTATACAAGTCATCTTGCAGCTTGATGTGTTTACATTCTCCATAAGTGAAAATTAGGTTTCGTTGTAGAAATAATCAAAGTTTGATGATCATTTAAACTAAAAAATATTGTAATTGCGTTTGCGCAGTGTCAGATGCACAGAAAAAAAATAAAGCGGTTTTAGGACGGATTCAGCAGTAAATATAAATTAAAAAGAACTTTAAAAATAACGATTTTGACACAAGATGGATGAAATATTTTATTTTGAAATAGATCACGTGATCTCTTTATAAAATGGTTGCAATTATTATTTTAATTCTTACTTAAAAAACTACCGAACATATTTTTCTGATTTTTTTTATATATTTTATGGGTTAATTTGAATATTTCCTAAAATTTTTGAAATTTAAATTCGCTTAAAAAATGTTTGAAAAATTAGGTCCCATAGGATTGAATGTATTTCATTTTATCAACCCGGGTTTAATCTAAATCTAATTGGGTGATATTATTCATTAACATTCCCATATGTCCCATAGACCGTCTCAACAACATATTAAAATTTCATTTTGATAAAGTCATTTTTACAGAAGTTATTGTGCGAACGGACGGACAGACAGACAGACAGAATGGACAAAGTCATAAACACTTTTCAACTATTTTGTAAAATGTTAAAAAATAACAAACACATTTGATTTAATTGCGTTGCTGAGTAACCGGATGTAAGAAAGAATCTTCTTCATAGAATGCTGATAATTAAATAACCATTTTTAATACTTTTACCCAACTTAATACTTTTCCTTTTTTGAGTAAGAGTATGTGAAATATAAACCATGGTGATAGAGTTTCCATTGAAATTCATGTTTCATACCTGCGATTTTCAAAAAGTGACTAATTAGCGCAATAATCTCCCACCAAACTCAAAAATAGAGTTTTAATTTACTTTCACGTTTTAAACCAGCGATTTCTAACCTTTTTCGTTTGAAGGCACCAGGGAGTAAGAGAGGAGAACCCCGATGAAAGATTTCGTTTTTATTAATATCTCGACAAGCCCTGGTCTTAGAAATTCGAAGCATGGATTAAATTTTAAGTGGTTCTACTTTAAGACTACCCATAAAATTTCATGAAATGCGGTTCAGCCGTTCTCCCGTGATGATGAGACAGATAAACATACATACATACATATATACATACATACAGACAGACATATTTTCAATTTTATTTATATTTATTGTTTTTACTGAAACGTTGAAACATTTAATTCTCAGGAGGTGCTATAGATATATTAGATGATGACTGATATGGATTCAGCATCAAATGTGGAGGTGATGCTCACTAAAGATTTCTACTTTTCTTTTCTTTCCATTTTCGATTCAAAATTCTTCTTTTTAATTGAAACAGATATTTCTCAAGGGTAACTATAGATAGAGCTCAGATGATCATGAATTTAGAATCAAATTTTGAAAGAGGTAGTGTGGTTTACTAAGAATATCCCATTCCGGTTCAACATGCCTTTTCGAAACATATATTTCTTAAAATTGACTACAGATAGAGCTTAGATGAAGACTGATATGAATTTAGCATCAAACTCTGAAAAATGGTTGGGGATTCACTAAGAATTTACACTTACGATTTTATTTCACTGCCGGTTCAAAAAATCTCTTTGAAACATTCATCTTCCAGAAATGGCTTTGGATAAAACTTAGATGATAACTGATATGGTGTTAGCATCGAATTCCCAAGGGATAAGGTAAATATATATCCGCTTTTACAATTTTTTTGTTATGTGCTTTAAAAAAATCCTAAAATGACGTCTAAAAATGATCCTAATGGCGTCTAAAATGACCCTAATGGCGTCTAAAATGAAACAGTACAGACTACTACAGAAAGGTCCATGGGACGTGATGGCAGGCCCTGGGGCTAGGCCTCTCCAAGCTCCCTCTCCCTCTCTTGATCGTATTTCAAATTTTACTCCAGTTTTTTAATAACAATTAATAAATACTCCCTAATAACTTATCGCTCTGCTAAAAACATTGGTTAGTTACCCTATTTAACTTAATTCTAAATTGTAATAACTGTATTTAATGTAGGATAGATGCCATAGATTTAATTTCTAATTACGGCTAAAATGTAATCGCAACAAAAAGTAGGAAATAAAATAAATTAATTCATACAAAAGCAGCCATAGTTAATTATTTGTCCAAATAAATTGTGGAAATATGAAGTCCAGGAAAATGAAACGATAACAATACGTGGCTTAAACCAGACAGTTTTTATCTTATAGAAAAATAATTAAATAATTGTATATACATTTGTATATACACTACGTGACAGTGAAAATGAGACACTAAGAAGAAGTGGGCAGAAGGTGATAAAAATCGGCAAACAGAGAGAGACAGCGACGAACAATAAGTGATGTTTATTGCAACATGATACACCTATATACTGAGAGATAACACCGTCTGATCAGTAGGTTGTAGGACCACCGTGGGCGGCGATACAGGCTGCAACACGTCTAGGTGCAGGGTCAATGAGCTTGCGAATGGTATCCTGAGGGATAGCTGCCCATTCCCTGTCAACTATTTGCCAGAGTTCGTGTTCTAAACGCGGAGGTGACAACGCACCTAAGCGACGTCCAATCACGTCCCAGACGTGTTCGATTGGTGAGAGATCGGGGGAGACTGGTGGCCAGGAATGTACCTGGATACCTTGCAGGGTATGTTGGCTGATGCGTGCCGTGTGTGGTCGATGTTATCCTGCTGGTAAATGGCATTGGGCACCCCCTGAAGGAAGGGTAGTGTTACCGGCCGCAGCACGTCATACATATATCGTTGGGCTGTCATAGTGCCTTCAATACAGATTATAGGTGACGTGCTATCGTAGCGCTCCAAACCACGATGCCGCGTTGTGGCTTAGTGTTGCGTTCCACAGATGCGGCCGGATTGGACCTTTCACCATGTCTGCGCCAGACTCGTACACGGCGACTGTTACTGCTAAAATAGACGCGTGACTCGTCTGAGAACACGATCTTGTGCCATTCCGCCGTCCATGTGGCTCTATCCGGGCACCATTGCAAACGGATGCGTCTGTGCTGTTGGGCCAATGGCAGTTTTCTTAACGGTCGCCATTAGGGCAGGTCGTAGGCGACCAATTGGCAGATAATGGTTCTGGTCGATGGGAGCTTCAAGGGTGTCCTGCACATGCTGCAAAAGGGCGACGGATGGCCTGCGGGGCCGTCAACGCTTGCCGGCGAATGTGTCGGTCCACGCTTGCTGACATCGCTCTGGCCGTACCGACACCCCTCAAACGTGCCACATTCCCTTGTTCCAACATTTTTCGTCACAGACGGTGCACTATGGACGCGTGTAGATGGCTACCTGCTGAGATTTGAAGTATGGATCAACCTGCCCTTCTGAATCCGATCACCATACCCCTCATGAAATCGTCTGTCTGCTGGAACTGCCTCGGTTGGCGGCGGTCTGGCATTCTCTGTTACTACACATTTCCTATGAGACAGACAAAATTGCAAAATGATTTTTCTGGCAGAGCGGCGAGACTATTGCCAATTCTGCAGGTTCCTTCCCTTATATATCACTCGACGTACGCGGGACAGCTGCGCATTTCGCATCATTTACATAATTCGGTGAGCTGCGCCTAAACTGCAATTTGCATATTTTCTGTCCACTCCTTCTTGGTGTCTCATTTTCACTGTCACGTAGTGTATATTCAATGTACATTTAATATACATTTGTATACACATTTGTATATACATTGTTTATGCATTTGCAGAGTCCACTTTGACTATAAAAGCTTGTAATTTCTTTCCATTAGCTTAACTGTAGGGAGTCAGCACGAAGATTTGTGGTTAGATGTCCGATTGGGGCATAAGGTTCTTTACACATTTGCAATATATACATTTATAATACATTCTATAAAACATTTTACTTTAACTCTTTTGGGTTTGCTAGGATTAAATTTGATTTGAATGAAACTATAGGATGCAATAAGGATATATTTTTGAAAAATTATTGTTAATCGTTGTTCATTACAAAAATTTTTTTAGTGGCCTGGACCCGGATACGGGGCATATTTTATGCACAGCAGAATTTGATAGAGTTATTAACACACACAGAGAGAGATAATAAATTAGTGTAAAACAATTTCTCCCTATAGTGCTCAATGGAGTTCTAGTCACAATTGACACCAAAAGCATTCGCAAAAACTAATAAAATTGTAAAAATTGTTGAAAAAGAGTTGTGTGACAATACTTTTTTAAAATTTATTTTTCCTTCTTTTGTAAAAATTATATTTTTTCTCTATTATTATTAATTCTTAACAATATCTTTTAAGAGTTTGTTCCATATCCTGTCTCTTTTTTTTTAAATAAAACACAAAAATCTATATGTGCAATTTTTTTACACACACTGTATATTTTACCTGAATATTTGTCAAATTCTATTTTGAACAGTTGTTTTCATCGATCAAGTGAAAATAAATTATAGGATTTTCCGACAGATGGGAAGCGAGGAAGGATCCGCCGATGTACATCACCCTCAAAGATAACCATGTTACCATAAAATGCACATGTTTAAATTGCAAACAAATGTACAAGAAAATGAATTTTCGTCGTCTAAAACAAATGTTTATCTACGTCCTCAGTGAAGAATGTCCAAAGGAAAAACTGAATCCCTCAAATAAGAATCTTAAGTTTTAGGTGGAATTTATGCGTGTATGCGTCCATTCTCGGATATTGGGGCGTATTTTTAACCCATCTTACTCCCATTGCTATGGAAACCGGATTGGCAACAGGGTAGTTGCCCGGGCAGTATATCCCTTGAAATAAGATGAAAATACTATCGTAAAGTCCTATCCCCTATCGCATATAGCTTCATTTGGGCAAGAGAGAAAAAAGGAAGATGTGTATAAAACCATGATAAGCCCTCTTCTCAGCATTGGTAGGAATTTAAGTATATTTAAGCACGTTTTTGTAGAAGCGCTTTTAATATACTCATGGATATTTTCTATTAGAATTATTTCTATCTCTCTCTTGATGAAAAAAATACGCTTCCTTACCTATTCTACTAATGTTTGTTTATTTGTAAACTAGTATTTAGGCCTATTAAAAACAAGAAAAATAACCCTCTTAATGAAGAAATAAGTTATTTTTAAAATACTTTTTAATACATTTATTTTGTTTAATAATGCATGGCCTTTAGCGTCAGAAATAATCATCTTAATGGAAAATTAACCTAGTTAGGTTCTGTTCCCTGGTAGATACTCTAAGTATGTAAACTTTCAGTACTCTACCAGAAGAATTCTGGACGGTTTCAAAGGAACAAAAGACATTTAAAATGAATTTCTGCAAAATTTAACACTTTTGATATAATATATAATGCATATTATGTCTATATATATATAAGATATGAAACTTATTTAGCCCCCCCCCTGATATGTTAATTACTTTTTAAATATAATAATTTTATTATCCATATTATCGTATTTTACCGGATGGTCAGAATTAAAACACCCCTACTCTGAGCTCTCTATACATCGAACTACTCAGTGTAAAGGCTCCAAAATTGTTGAACCTACTATTTAAGACATGGAGAAAGGGATCACGCGAGAAAAAATTAGTTCCAGAACCACCGATAGGTGGCGCTGTACAGCAGAAAATATGCTAAAAAGACACAAAATAATCACAAAAAAACAAACAC
This sequence comes from Amaurobius ferox, assembly GCA_951213105.1. Taxonomy (NCBI): domain Eukaryota; kingdom Metazoa; phylum Arthropoda; class Arachnida; order Araneae; family Amaurobiidae; genus Amaurobius; species Amaurobius ferox. The sequence continues at coordinate 81,100,519 of OX578133.1, read as the reverse complement.
ATGCGATATGGAATTTTTCCTTTTTAATTTCTTTTGCTGATATGAAAAGTTAAAAAAGTGAAGAAATTTAAACTGTCATTGTAACTGCAATTTCGCACTGTAAGCACAAAAATTTGTATAAACCCTTGGTTTGCAGCTACTATGTTCTGGGCATAAAAGGGGATAAAACTGGGAAATTTTCATTCTTATCAGCGATGGCTGTCACACTGCCAGAACGCGCTTTGCTTGTGAAGCTGTTTTATGAAAACAAAGGACATGCTGCAGCTGCACATCGAGAGATTCGTCGACTTAAGAATTTGCGCAAAGGACCATTACTTCCACAAGCTCTCAGGAGAATGATCGCTCGATTCGAGAAAACAGGACATCTTGGAGTTCAGCCGGGTCGAGGACGCAAATCGACTCGTTCAGATGTCGTTGACGATGTTGCCACCGCTATTGTTGAACAATCAATGGATAACGTTATACGCAGCGTTCTCTGCATCGATAAGGTCCTTGTGATATGAATGTTTTGTACGTTCGAATAAAATGTGTTACAAATGTGTATTTTGTGTCTTTTCAGCATATTTTCTGTTGTACAGCGCCACCTATCGGTGTTTCTGGAACTAATTTTTTTCGCGTAATCCCTTTCCCCATGTCTTGAATAGTATGTTCAATAATTTTGGAGTCTTTACACTGAGTAGTTCGATCTATAGAGAGCTCAGAGTAGGGGTGTTTTAATTCTGACCACCCGGTATATAAAACGGCAGATTCTCCATACGTTTTACATTTGTAGATATCCTCATAATATTTTTTTTTGTATTCTGATAAGAGCATGATAAATAGAAGAGAATATAGAGTTTGAAATTGGGAAATTAGTTAAAGGGAAAATAGTATATTATGTCAAAATTCATATTTTTTTACAATATACTAATTTCAACATAATATTTAGTATAATAAATATGTATTGATTTAAAAACCCATGGTAACTTTTATTCAGCGTACTATTATAAAGATATATAGTATGTTTTGTGCTGATATATAAAAATTGATGCACAGGGGGCATTTTGAATCAACAGTGACAGCGCAAAATCTTATTTAAAAAAAAAACGAATTTTAAAATTTAAAAAACCATACAACTATACTTTATAAACGAAACTCTCGATTTTTAACACTAAAAATATTGGAATCAAATGTTTCTTTCACCTAGCTTAAAAAGCATAAGTTGAAGTATTTCATTATGTAAAAATATAAAATGATTGATTTAAGTCGTATTTTGACATTTTGAACATCCACGGTCCCCTTAAAGACATTTAGATCCTCACCCAATTTTGCCAGCTCTCTAAATCAGAAATCTGACTCCATTTGTTTCCGTTCTGTAGTCGATACTATAAGTGTGCAAATATTTAAACTTCTAGGTGAGCGGGGACTTCTGGAGGGCATGGAATAGTTTTCGATAGCTTCCCTTTTTTCCGCACCCAAGGAAACTAATCGAAAATTGGCCCTATTAGTTTCTGTCCCATGGTTAATACTATAAGTGCGCAAAGATTCAGTTTTTTAGATCAACAGAGGGCTTCAGAAATATCTTTTCGTACACCCTCATTTTTACCGGCCGTGGGTGAGCTAATGGAAAATTCAGCTCCGTTAAGTTTTGTCACGACGTCTATAATATAGACGGCGTGACAAAACTTAAGAGGGAGGGGGGGAGGAGGTTCTGGGACACTGGACACCAATTGCACGGTTTTCTATGAAACGGAAACAATTGAGATGGGACATATGGCGAAGAACGAAATTTGACCGGTCTTTTCCCCACTCACTTATTGAATATAATATGTAATACCAACTAACTCCCCCATGGGAGCGAATCAAAATCTCGGCCCCTTTATGTTTTGTTCCGTGATCCATACTATAGGAGTGCAAAGATTCAGTCTTCTAGGTTAACAGGGAGTTGCTGGTCGGTTTAGAATAACTTCTCGAAAACACATTTTTTTTCTCCTCAATGGTGGACATCGAAAATTCGGCTCCATTGGATTATGCCACGTGATCGGTACTATAAGTCTGCAAAGATTCAGTCTTCTAGAATACCGGGGGTGTTCTGGAGGGTATGGAAAGACAAAATCACGTTATACAATTATTATACAGAGTGATCAGTTAAGTTTCAAGTAGGCCAAATAAGTTTGGAACGATGATAGCTAAAGCTATGAAAGTGGAACATCGGCATACTAAAATGAGCATGCGCTGCCAGGTGAAACTGACGGCTACGCCCATAGAGGCATAATTTGAAAGTTATATTTTTATCGCAAAAGCTATGAGAAATACAAAAAAAAAGTCAATTAAAATTTTTAGATCATTATCGAATTACAAAAAAAAAAATGTCACATTGCAGAAACGAATGATGCAATTAGTAAACTCATAGCGTTTCTTTCAATATTGTATGCAAATGATGGCAACACCACTCCTACAGATAATACACATGAGACAATTTTCAAACGATTGTCCTATCTCCAGATGCGTGTACTTTGCTGAGTATCGTATCGAAAAAGGATCATGACAGGTTATTCTATGGATTATTACGAGATTATTACGAGATGGTACTGCTATACGGCGAATTCAGACAAAATGCTTTGGAAACTGCACTGCAGCATGGTTACGATTTCCTACTGTTTTATATTCATTCGCAGTGCTGATTAATGGGCAATAAGAAGCAATCCACTGAATACAAACATGTATTGGGGCAGACGGTAGGCATATTGAATATACTTTATGTTAAACTGCACTTTTGTATTAAATAAAATGGCACCTTCTACTGATTTGGTGACGCTTTTAAAACATTTGAATTGTTTTTCTTTCTGTATATATCATAGTTTCCGAAATATCAGTGCTAACTTTCAAAATTTGCCTCTAGGGGCGCTATCGTCAATCTCATCTGGTAGCGCGTGGTCACTTTACTATACCGATAAGTCACATCCATGGCTCTAGTTACCTTAGTTCAAAACTTATCTACCCTACTTTCGACTTCACTAGTCATCTTGAATAGATGATTGTTATTGCATAATAGCTTTTTTAAATAAAGTAAATTAATAAATGAAGTAATCTCCTGCATACAAACATTTACTATACAGATACGTCACCTCCATGGCTTTAGTTACCTTAGTTCGAAGCTTATCTACCCTATTTACAACTTAATTGGTCACATTTGTATAGATGATTGTATTTGCATAATACCTTTTTTAAATAAAGTAAACGAATGAGTGAAGTATACAAACATGTATTGGGGCAGACGGTGGGCATATTGAACATACTTTACGTTAAACTGCACGTTACGTAAATAGTGCTTCTGTGTTAATACAAAATGGCACCTCCTATTAATTTGGTGATGCTCTACAACTTTAGAATTGTCTTTCTTTCTGTATATCTCACAGTTTCTGAGATATAAGTGCAAACTGTTGAATTTTGTCACTAGGGGCGCTACCTTTAATCTCATCTGGCGGAGCGTGGTCACTTTACTATACAGAAACGTCACCTCCATGGTTCTAGTTACCTCAGTTCAAAACTTATCTACCCTACTTACAACTTTATCGGTCACCCCGTATAGGTGATTATATGTATATTATATAATAGCTTTAAATAAACTATCCTAAACCATAAAGTTATGAGATTTAATTACTACTGTTACTCCTTTGAAGATATGTTGCATCTTTCTTGCATGAATAAAACATTGGCATAGTTTGCAAACATATTTCCTAGGAAGTGAATTTCCTTTGTGCTGAATAAAACTATCTACGTCTTTCTGAGTGAAATGATGGGACGGGCGCAAAGAAGACTGGATTCCCACAAATAAGAATCTTAAGCTTTAGGTGGAATTTATGCGTCCATCCTCCGATATTGGGGGAGTTTTTTTCTATCCGTCTCACTTTCATTACTTTGAAAACAAACTGAATAACATGTAGTCTTCCTTGAAATGAAATGAAAGACGTATCATAAAATTTTGTCCCTAGTCGCATTCTGCTTCATTAGGAAAATAAAATAAAAATCTGATGTAAGCAGTGTATGGCTTTCTCCTTGTAATGCAATGGATTTACTTCTTTCACAGGGAAAAAATGATGCATAATATACACGGCACAATGTTTTTAATGCCGATTTGTACATTTGGCGCTTTTTCAGATGACAACATATAAAACTATTTCAAAATGCGCAGTTAACTTACATTTCACGTAACTCTAAGTTAACAATAATTAATAATGATAGTATCCGCATTAAGATATATAGTCCATACATTACAATAGTTTATTGATTCTTCATTTTGGCATCATTTCTGCAATTTTGACTATATTTTTTTCAATATGGGGCGACATATTGCCAAGTTGGCAATATCTCGCTAAATTTGTCGCTTAGTTCACCCAAATGTGCCACCAAGCGTTAGACGGAGAGAAGAGCTTTTCTTATACATAAATGACTATTGGCGAATTGGTTGTAAAAATACAAAATTATTACACAACTAACTTCTCTCGTGAATGGAACGAACTAGATATTACGAGAATGATGTTGACAAATTTGTCGCATAATATTGTATGAAGAGTGAAAAAATATGTTACAATAGTTAATGCTTTTTACAATTTTGTGTAAAATGTTTGAAAAATGTATTAGAGAAACTTGCAATATCTCGAGAACAGTTCATGCTAGTTTAAGTTTATGTCCGCTAAAGTTTATGTCCGTGTTCCGAAAAATTACATAAGGAATGATCATTTACGTAACATTGTTAAAGGTTCTGATTTTTTAATGAATTTTTAAAAATTTCATTCTAAAATTTAAGGTCTTCAGAACATTTGATCGCGTTTAAAATCAACAGCTTTCAGTATTCACCGATTGCACTATGTGCATCAAATTTCAATTCATACGCTCCATTCGTTTGTGAGATATTATGTCCCCTTACACCTTTCTGGTAGGTCGGACGGTCTGGGTCTCAACAACAACAGTCTCATTGATACACACACACACATACACATAGACATCGTCTCAAAACGTTTGATTCGAGTTCAAGGATGGCAGATAAAATAAGATTTCCGTCGAAAATTCGAATTTTCGATCCCGTCACAATACTTTCCTTATACACTATATAGGGAAATACGATATGCATATATGAATATAGGGAAATGCATGCATATGCATATAGGAAAAATAAAAAGAAGTGAATATACAGGGTTCCCAGAAAAGTTGTTAAGCAGCCTAATAAAATTGTAAGGAAAGATTTATGAGTGTATGTGTGATGTCTATCTATAAGAAAGTGGTCGTGCATGACTGAATAAAAGTGAATGCATTGTCATTAGAGGAGAATTATAAAAGTTAGGATAACGGATTCGGCAACAAAGCGAAATAGATGAAAAACAATGAAAAATGCAAAGTTGGGGAGCATTGGCTAATGTGTGGAAATCTATAAAAATAAAATTGAAAACCTGTCTGTATGTATGTCGTTTGTTTGTGTCTATCAGAACGGGAGAACATGCTCCGAATTTCATGAAATTTTGTGGGTAACCTTGGAATTGCCCCACTTAAAATATTGTCCCCGTTTCGAGTTTCTAGGACCATGGGTTAGGAAGGTATGAATAAAAAGCGTACAATTAAACTGTGGCGGAAAGGAGCATCGCCCGTCCCGAACTCGGGACCTAGTGCTTACAAGAACGATATTATAATCACTGAGCAAAAGCTAGCTTCTGCTCCGTTCTTATAATTCGGGCATAGGTGCCAAGCATCTTTGATCAGATGTCTTTGCTGCCGCACACTCCCTCACCTGATGAGAAGGCTCCGGTCTAATTTCGGCGTGGAGGGGGGCCGCTGAGAAAACCCCCGCGTGTCCCCCCCGAAATGCAGTTGAGGGGCTGAAGTGGGCCGGGAGGCGTATCGCCTCGGGCGTGACGGTCAGTCGTGGTCAACCAGGAAGGGAGTGTCAAGGCTTCTGACTCCGTGTGGTGCTGCCATCTCGTGTTGAGGGGTGAGATCGTTGGAGAGGAAGGTTGCGTGTTTCAAAATTCCAGTCATCATTGTGGCGATTGAGAGTCGCCGGGCCCCGAACCAGGGACTTTTTGCTTCGTAGACCGACATTATAATCACTGAGCAAAAGCTAGCTTCTGCTCCGTTCTTATAATTCGAGTGCAGGTTCCAAGCATCTTTGATCAGATGTCTTTGCTGCCGCAAAACCTTCCATAGAAATAGCACTATGCAGACGATATTTTCCCACCAATTTATTTAAAGAAAAATGTATCATGTTACTTAGCAACGGAATTAAATCCAATGTGTTTATACAGAAGACGATATTTATTAAATCTATTCTTTTAAATAATAAAGAAATGTATATAAAATAAATTTTATTGGAATTGCATTTTTGACTGGATTATATCAATTATGGTTTTGAGAATATCAATTTTGGTTAAAGATGACGGGAATTATTGATATTTTCTATTTCTTACGTATTCTGCTTTATCTTGGTAAAACTCATTTAATGTGTTTTGCCAATTGTTGAAACTGTATGAAAATGATACAGGTACACCTTTTAATACCATTTTAACGCTTTCATTTTAGCATATATTAATCAAATTTCATAGCGCTTTCCTTTTGTCATATATTGATTCAATTTCATATTGTTTTGTAAATTTGTTTGCAAACTGTACCAAGATGTTTTATTCTTCAGATCTGCGTTTGAAGATAATTTTGTACAGAGAGAACGGATATTCTTATAATTATATTTAGTTGAATTAAGTTAAATATTTTAATAGATTGTTTTAAATAACAATGCCATTTTAAATTTAAATACTATACAAATTTGCGTATAATTGTGAATTTTAGGGATCATTATATATTCCATACGAAGAACTAGTCGACAATGAAAGTGTTGCAGAAAACATGTATTTCATATGGTTATTGAAATGATATCATATTCAGCAATGATACAATAAAAATATTTTCTTGAACAAAAAATGCCTGTGTGTATGTATGTGTTGCACGGGTTTAGTCCTACACGCCCGGTTTGGGCGCTATAAGTACCGTAATTGTTCATTGAACCTTAAATCAATAGCTGCCGTGTCGTATGGTATTATCTGAAACTCATAAATATTACAGATTCGAAAATGAGGACACCGATTTGATTAAAAATAACAATAACAGTTTATTTAGAGAATTAACATTAATTAACATTAAACAAAAAAAAAAAAGGTTTGAATTATTCGATCTCTCATCCGATCCACTAACATTTGCTCAATGCTCTTAGCAAACAGACTACCTAGATAATACTTCATTAAAATATTCAGAGATCATTATACAAGCTTTAGGATTAATTCCTCAAATTCTAAACATACGATAAATCACACTTTCATTAATTAATTCAATTATACTTAAAAGCTTGTACATTCTCATTTAAAATTGTTACACATGTACTGAGAAACACACAACATACAATTTGACACCACATTATTCTAACGCCACTTGGGGCTCTTATGTGAACGCATCTGGCTTGTACCATAATGCAAAACCATTGAGATCCTCATATAGAGAAAAAAAGGTGAGGAAGAGAGGGATTACGAGAGTTATTCAGCTCAGAGTATACATATGAGTTCTAAGGCATACCTGGATCTCTTGGCCCTGCGGGCACGAGTACGGCTTTCGGAAGCAGGGCGGGAGCACATCGCGTAGTTTTTTTAGAACCTCACACTTTCACAATTCAAGAACTCCCCAAGTTTTCATCTCTAAAAATCTGTCTCTCGAAAACCTCTAAGTCCGTCGCTCCTCCTACTTTTTCCTGATTTGTTAAACGGTTTAAGCTCTGAACGGTTTAAGCTCCCCTTAATATTATTGGAAGCTATAAGGTTACCCCTTTTCCAGTGGCCAGATATTGGCAGAGGGCTTGGCTACAGGCCCCTGAATTATTGCTGCAGCTGGTTGAGGTCCTACGCTCAGGCGTGACATCTGCGCCCGGGTGCGCCCCTATGCTCGCTTACCACCCATGGAGCTTTCTTCCATCTTGAATGCGCCTCCCTCTGGCATGCTGTCCGGATCCACTGACAGTTTCCGTTGCAGGTGGCCAAAGAGGAACCTTATAAGAATTATATGAAAACACAGGGACCATCTTTATAGTTGTAAAACATATACCAGACTTTCCACGATGTTGCATTGTAAGGGGAAAACCAATGTAACAGTATGTATCCGTGAATCTGTGCAGACGATAACTCACGAACGAATGGAGCGTTTCGAACGAAATTTAGAACAAAAATTACAGTTAGTGAATATTGGAAGTCTATTGAATTGAAACGAAATCGAATGTTCGGAAGACCCGCAAATTTTCAAATGAAATTTTGAAAAAAATCATCAAAAATTCAGAACCTTCAATAATGTTACGTAAATAATCATTTCTTATTTAACTTTTCATTCAAAAACGGACATAAATTTTAGAACTCTAGCATGAACCGTTCTCGAGATATTGGACTTTTTCAAATAAATTTATCAAATAAATCACATAAAATTGAAAAAAAGTATTAACTATTTTAATATTAACTTTTAGTATGTAATATTATACGATAAAATTGTTAATATCATTCTCGTGGATCTAGTTTGTTCCAATCACGAAAAAATATACTTTGCGTAATAATTTTGTATTTTGACGTCTAACAATTCGCCAAGGGCCATTTATAAATACGAAATGCTCTTCTCTTTGTTTGTCTGTAACACTTGGCGATAAATTTGGCGAACTTAGTAACTAATTTAGTAAAATATCACTAACTTAGCGATATTTTACCCTAGAGTGATTGACGGAAATATCATTAAAATATAAAAAATGATGCTATGTTAACGAAAATGACTCAAACTTGGTGAATTATTTATTAAAATATTTTAATATATGGCTTATGTTACTCATTGCTAATTCTATCAATATTGATAGTCATCCATTTAGAGTTCCGTTGTGTTGTAGATATTATGCATCATCTTTCCACTGTGAACGAAGTAGATCCATTGCAGTACATAGGGAATGTCACGTGTTACCCACATCAAATATTGTTTTTTAATCCGGACGCCAGTGTGATCATCTGAACCAGAATGCAAATTTCCTATATCAATGCATTGTTTTTACTTTCTCAAATATAGTATTGGCAAAGTATTGTTTTCACAAAATTTTTCGATTTCAAGATGTTAATGCCAATATATGTTTTAAGGCCTTCTGAACACGTTTTGACTGCTTTTGGAGTGATGTCCGTCTGTCTGCCTGTCTGATGTCTGTGGTCGATTTCTTGTGTACACCATAGCAGACATAAATATTAGTAAATTTTCAAGAAATTTTATATCCAGATTTATCAAAAAATATAGAACTAGATAGACATTTTAAAATTCGAGTTGAAACATTGAACTTTATTTTAAATTTCATATTTTTAATATGGCAGCATAGGAAAAAACTTGATCCAATCATGCATAAAAGGGTTTCTTTATGGCTGATGATCAAGAGACTTTGCAGTTTCAATCAATGTTGTGAAAAATAGTTGCGACACAAGTTTTTTGTTCGTGGCGTCATTAGCCCCCTTGGGGGGGTATGTCACCTGCCGTTCAAGGGTACATTGTCAGGCATGGTATTAATCGGAAAAATGTATCAAGCCCTTTAAAGTGAAGACACGACATAATTGTAAACATTTAGATCGATGATACCCATTTTTTAAAATTTTTCTTGCAAAATTTGAAAAAAAAAATTACCACTAAAAATAGATTCTGGTATGCGAAAGTCGAGTTAAGCCACACTGCACTTAATGTTACTTATGTCGCTAGTGTAAAGTCTTCTCTAAAAATATAGTACATAGATCTTTGTCTTCGTTTAAAGACAGGACTCGGTCTTTGCATAAAGAGAGGACTTCACACCAAAAATTCCAAAAAGTGAATTTTCTTTGTACTGAAAATAACTGTCTACATTCTTCTCAGTGAAATTCTGTGAAGGTTCTAAGGAAAAATGGATTCCCACAAATTAAGAATCCTATTCGTTGTTAGAATTTATGCGGTATTGCAATGTATTCTCCGATATTGAGATCGCTCTTTTTTTATATACTTTTCCATTACTATGGAAACAGAGTAGATAACGGGGCAGTCGCCCTTGCAGTTCATCTTTTGAAATGAAATGAAAGAAGTATCATAAAATTCTATCCCCTATCGCATTCTGCTTCATTAGGAAAAGAGAAAAAAGAGGCAGATTATATGAAACCATAATGTATCGCTTTCATCGTGAATGTAGATATCCAAGTGCGTGTTTTTTTATATATGTATGTATTTTTCTAGTTCTACTTCTACCATGATGCTACCTCAGACCGTTTCTAATTTTTTTCGTTATTTTAGTCTTTGTATTCAAAATTTATTTATAAGCCCTTTTAAATTATGTAATGCACATTTGAAAATAAAGGGTCAACTGCACATTTAAGAAGTTTGAGAATCTGTAACTGTTGTTTGGATCGCAAAAATTACACTTTGTATTTTGTTGCTTACATTATATTGGTTACCAGTATTTAAGCCTGTAAAAGAAAGAGGAACTAACATTCTTAAGAACAATTAGGTTTGAAAGTTTTTTAATATGTTTCATTTTGTCTAACAATGTATGGGGATTAACGTCAAAACTAGACGTCCTAATCGAAAACGATTCAGTTAGGTGGTGTTCCGTGGTCTATATGTGTAAAGTAGAAGCCTCCTAGAACACCATCTTTATTCTTCTTTGACCCAGACCGTCTGACTAACCTGAAGGTGTGGAAAACCCAGACCACAAGAGGGAACCGAAGGCTTACAGTAGCTTTTTGTGTGGCCGGTAACCCGAAGGTGTATAGTGTCTCTTTGGACGGCCAGGAAGTGTCACCCAAATTTGACTGGAATCCAGTGAGTCCTAGGTCACCTGGGTAAAAATGATTCTGAAGGGTCTGGAAATACTTTTCGATCCTCTCTCATTCTGCTTGCTCCCGGAGACGAAATCGAAAATCCGGCTCACTTAGAATTTGCCTCGTGAATGGTACTAAACAGCAGTGGTCTTCAATCTTTATTGATTCAAGGGCCGCATTTGAGTCTTAGAAGCTCGCAGACTGTCCATACAAATACGCACGCATACGCACGCATACTCACGCATACGCACAAATATGTGCAAGCATACGCACACATACGCACTCATACTCACAAATATATGCAAGCATACGCACTCATATATACACAGGTACGCAAACAGAATCCCCGCAATCAAACTTAAGTATTACTAAAATGAATCGGGTAATGATCTCCCATATGTTTTTCTTATGAAATTAGCAAAGCTGTTTATTTTTTCTTCATATAATATGAAATAAAATTTTAATATACAAAAGTTGACAACAAACAATAGTTTTAATGCAGAGTAAAGTACAATAAAAACTAAATTCTCTAATTTTATCCGCCATCTAGCGGTTGCTCTCGAAGTTAGGTGTTATCACTATACACATAAATTGTTAACGAAATCGAGGGGTATCTAACGCTCAGATACAGAGTTGTCATATACACTTATGTCCAAAAGTTAAGAAACAAAGTGAAAAAATATGATAGAAACAAAAATATGTATTCGAATTCATTGAAACTTACACATATTATGGGGAATAACTAAAGGTTGGGGGAATGCAAAAAGAAAAAAAAAACAATAAATAATTAAATAATGGAGATAAACGAAAACATCGGATATAGTGCGGCAAAAACAGTTCATTGGTGGAGGTCTTTCAATACAGAATGTGATGACCTCTGCTCTGGAAACACATGCCCGACAGCGTCGATTTATGCTAAGAATAAGATCATCTATGGAGGTTTGGGGAATCTATGTCCATTCATGGAGCAGACATGTTATTATCTCGTATATGAGTCTTTATAAAGGTTCCGGGGAGGGTCAAAGAGAGAACTTACTTAAACGTCTCCCAATAATGTTCCATGATGGGATTCAAGTCGGGTGATCTAGATGGCCAATTCATACAGAGCAATGCGAGCTCTGTGCACTCGCGCATTATAGTCCTTAAAAATGGCATCAAGACCCATGACTGCAAGAAATGGGCGAACATATTGACCAAAGATGTCATCTCTATACCGCACTACAGTACCGCGAGGGAAGATGTGCAGATCAGTGCGTACGCCAACATCAATTACTGCCCAAACTATCAAAGCACTGCATCTGTATCAGTGCGTTTCTCGGATGTTACTGGCGTGCTAGCGCGTCCCTGGCGTTCTTTGGACCAATAACCGCTGGAAATCACTCTGTACATCAAATTGTGACTCATCTGTAAAGCACAGTACCTCATTGTTGTGAAGTCCAGTTGAGATGATCTCTAGCCCAGTTGAAGCGGACCCCTTTGTTCAAGAGTGTAAGTGGGATGCAAACCACTGGTCGTCTTGCATACAGTTGACCTGCATGTAGCCGTCAGTAAACAGTTTGTCGAGATACCCTTCTTCTTGTCGACGCTGCCAGGTCGGACGCAAGCTGATGTGCAGTGATTGACCTGTGGTCTCGTGCTTGTACACATAGATAACGGTCATCCTGGGTGGTTGTGACCCTTGGAAGTCCACTTACTGGTCTTCGCAACACTGTTCCTTCATTGTAATACCCGTTCCACAGGTGGCAAATGACAGAACAATTGATATGTGGGATCGGGCTACTTCCGACTGTTGTTGGTTGCTTTCGCGAAGCCCTGGCGTCCCTCAGATGAAGCCGTCTACTCATTTTTTTAAATTTGGCTATTTCGATTTCCCTTCTGGAATCCGTAACGCAGAGATACTGGCTCTGCCCAAACAGGCCGTTTTTATACCTAATACGTTTCCTTGATAAAAAATGTCGGTATGCAAAATGCTTTCTGTCGGCTAGTTTCCACGTGCATGCGCCTGTTATGTTTGCAAATTTTGTGGCTACACGTTGTTTTTTCGCTGAATATGCTAATTTTTTCAGCTGTTGCTTAACTTTTGGACATGAGTGTAACTTTACAAGTGGTATATACATCTATCAAAAATAATTGTTTAGAGTATTTTACAAAAAGTAAAATTTCATTCAATCACGGTGACGTGTTGTATTGAAAATTTAGCTCAAGCTAGTAAGTTGTTCTGAATAAGGACAGCTTGCAAGAATTAAAACCGCAGCTTTGGTTCTCCTCCGGAGTGCAGACTGAGACGGAAATCGATGTACTTTGTTCCATATCCAAAGTATCCTACAAAAATCTTTGCGCTTTGTTAATCCACCCTGTGCCAAATTAATGATTTAAGGGGAGGGACGTTCATACTAAATAAGTCTCCTCATTCATCAAATTATTATTTGTAAAACACATTTATAAAACACCTTTCCGAAAATACAAGTTAAATCACAAATGCGGAAGTTCACCTTTAATTGGATCTCTTTTTTCATTTTCAAGACACATAAAGGACAGTGTACTTTTATTAAAATAATTTTCCGGTGAGGCAAATTAAAATCATACCTGCTGTACTTCTTTTTTCATTTTACTGACAAATTAGCATATATATATATATATATATATATATATATATATATATATATATATATATATATATATATATATATATATATATATATATATATATATATATATATAGGGAGATTCAAAACTTCGGAGCAAATGGTAAAACGCTATAAAAATATCTATGGGTCGGCGAGACATGCGGTTTGCAGATTGATATTCACCATGGTGGGGGATTTTGTGCAGCATGCAAAATAATTAGTTCAAAATCTCGACACTAGGGGGCGCTGCTGCAGATAAAGCCATGGAGGTGACTTATGCATATCGCTCACGCAAAGCAAAATTAGGATCAGACAAAACATTATTGAATAACACCCCCACACGGCACGTCAAGTGATGGAGTTGCTACGGTCAACGTTTGGCGCCGATCGCCTACTGAGCAGGCATAGCACACATGAATGTCCTGCCCACCCTGTGGGGATACGTGGTTGTGGGGATACTTAAAATAACGGGTCTATAGAGGACATCCCCAGTCCTTACCATCACTGAAAGACGCCTTACGGCAGGAGGTAGCAGCCATTCCCGTTGATATGCTGTTTCATGCTGTATCAGACGTAATACCGCGACTGCACTCAGTATTGCAATGTGGTGGTGGTGGACACATTGAGCACTTGCAGCTGTAAATAATGCTGAAATAAAATATCTCATTTCACAATTATTACCTCGCACTGTTTTCTTCGCAGCAGCGCTCCCTAGTGTCGAGATTTTGAACTATTTTTTTCATGCCATACAAAATCCCTCACCAAGTTGAATATTAATCTGCAAACCGCATGTCTCTCCGACCCATAGATATTTTATAGCGTTTTATTTTTGCTACGAAGTTTTGAATCACAATGTATATATATATATATATATATATATGTATATATATATATATATATATATATATATATATATATATATATATATATATATATATATATATATATATATATATATATATATATATATATATATATATATATATATATATATATATTTGTTTACATTTTTTTAAGTACAAACCTTCAAAAATTTTGGGGGCGAGGTGAAAATACTGAAATCCCATTTAGTGTCTTTTAAAAAAAATAAAAATCTCACATTTCACTCGCTAAGATATTTTTCTATGTTTAAGATAAGAAAAATCATTATATTATTTTTACCTCTAAAAATGCACATCTTACAGAAATTTAGTGGGCGTGTCCTGAAACCACACTTGATAATATATTATAAGAATAGGTAACGAACTTCATTCTCGCTAAAGTTCGCTTTCAATTTGTCTGTCAAATTTATAAAATATTAATAGATTTATTTAATTTTCTAAATAGGCAGATATTACTGTAAATATTTGGGCGTGGTTAATACTTCCCAACCACACATCTTTTCTTTTGCAAGAATAGACAGCGTACTCCTACTGAAGTCTGCTTTTCATTTTTCTGGCAAAGGTTTAAGAAATCAGTATCTTTATTAGAAAATCTAAGAAGAGATTCAGTAGTTCTCTTTATTTCTGCATTGTGTTTAATTCGATATTTTCGTCGTAAGAAAATTCCCACTGAAAGCGATTTATTATTTCCTAACACTTTACATATTTTTGTAATAGGTTTACAAAAACACTTACGGATGTAATATATGTGAATTAATTATATTGGGAATGAAATATTTATATGAAAATGGTTGCCATTTAGTTTGATACATGGTACATTGCCTTACATCTGAAATATTAATTGAGATTCCTAATCCAACACCTTTCTGTTTTATATTAAGAAGCGAAGTAGATGAAACATATGAAGACAATTTTGTATGATGCGACAATTTTGTATAGACTGGAGTTCGGGAAATTTTTTAATATGGCAACTTCGACGTGACACGTATCTGATTATGTCGTTACTAAAATACGAATTTTCAAGTGATAAAGATAAAAAAAGAGCAATTTTTTCTCAATATAAATGTTTCAAGATTGTTAGAATTTCAACAATTACAAAATTTATCGCCAACTTTGCATCTGCTTTTTCCATTACTGTTCATCCTGAAAGGGCAGAGAATAGAACAAGTGGGATGAAAAACTTTAATATAGTCCGGAATCCTAGAACTTTATATATTCAACATTATTTAATACAAATTCTTTGATTTTACTTGGAAATGTACGTATTTCAAAATACACAATTTTTTTTAAAGTAACAGATAATAAAAGAGAATTCTATTCTAAAAAGCGCGTTTGCTTTTTCAAAGAACTGAAACTACAGCCGTTATATTACCAACTTTTGACAGCCTTTGTCGTTATTGCTTTACTGTAATATTTTATAGCATATAGCAGTGTGAATTAAGCCTGGCAGGAAAAGAGAAACTAACATTCTTAAAAAAATGAAGTTAAATGTTATTTAATATGTTTTATTTTGTCTGACAATGTATGGAGCTTAGCATCAGAAATAGTTGTCCTATCGAAAACTGACTCAGTTAGGTTGTGTTTCCTGATCTATATGTGTAGAGTAAAAGCCCCCTAGGTCACCTGGGGAATGGAATTCTGAAGGGTCTGGAAATACTTTTCGATCCTCTCTTATTTCGTTTGTCGCCAAAAATCTGGCTCTGTTAGGTTTTGCCACGTTGTCGACACTAAACAGCAGTGATCATCAACCTTTATTGAGCAAACCGCCGCATTTGAGTCAGTTAGAGGATCGCAGGCTGTCCATACAAATACGCACGCATAAGCACTCATATACATACACGTACGCAAGCGGAACCACCGCAATTAAACTTGAGTATTACTAAAATGAATCGGGTATTGATTTCTCATACGTTTTTCTTATGAAATTAGCAAGCAGGTTTATTTATTTCTTCAGATAACATGAAATGAAAGGTTAATATATAAAAGCTGACAACAAAAACTAGTTTTAAAAACTAATTCGTCTTATTGTATCTGCTATCTAGCGGATACTTTTGAAGCTACGTGTTACCACTATACATACAGATAGGAATTTAACAAAATCTGGAGGTATCTAACGCTCCATATAACTTTTCAAACGGTATATTTATCTACCACAAATAATTTCTTAGAGTATTTTACAAAAATGAATTTCGTTTAATCACTGATATGCATAAAATGCTTAACTGGCTTCCCTTGCAACACGGTCAACAAACTATAAAGCTATATCACTCACAGCCTTCAGCGCTGGCTTGTCCAACGGAGAATCAAAACTAATGCCTCCAAGTCTAATATTATCATTTTTAACGAAAAGATCCCTTTCAACCACGCTGTTAAGTACTTGGGAGTCACTTTACACACCCACATGACTTTCAACACTTAGAAATTTCAGACTAAAAATCCAATCTGCCAAATTTTGTACGCCTGTCCCGTCTGGGACTCGGTTGCAAAATCACATATTGAGAAACTGCAAGTTATCCAAAACAGACTTTTACGCATGATAATCAGTTCTCCTTGATTTATCCAAACCGAGGTAATACACCATGATCTAAGAGTCTTAGACATTGAAGAACATATCAGGCTAAACACTCAAAAATTCTACTTTGAAACTTTATGGCAGACATTGATCTCACTTCAACTTGAAGCCAATACGCAAAAAACGCAGGCCAAGACATATTATCTATGATTCCAGAAGGATCTTCGGGCCAAGAGCCAAGAGAGCTCGGCTGCCAGACTTACGTGAACTGCCTGCACCGGTAACTAAGTTCAGACTTGAGATGACTGCGATGTAATTTACATCAATTCTCATCTCACACTTACACCTCATGACCACAACTTACAAAATGGCTACGATGAGCTCCACGACCTTTACGATTGGAACCCACCTCTATTTAGGGAGATTGCTCCCAGTAAACTTTATCATTCTCTAAATTGTATTCCTTTTGCATACCTTTTGCTACGGTCACCCATCGTCCAAGGTACTTTTTGACTCCAGCCTAAGCCATCAAATGCTGTAAATCATCATTCAGCAGCATCCATTCATCCTCAGGAATGCTATACATCAACTGTCTAACTCAAAAAACTATATGAAATATAGTTTCGATGTGGGGGTACGTGAGTTTTCTCATAGGTGCCCCCGAAAGAAAATGCTTTGGATCCTTGGATAAAATGCCTAATCTCTCTCAGGTTAGTAAGTTGCTCTGAATAAAGACATCTTACACGAAATTGAAAAATTCAAATGGTTGCTTCGGTTATCCTCCGGAGTGCAGACAGAACCGAAAATCCCTTGCACTTTGTTCCATTTCTAAAGTGTTCCACAAAATCCTTTACGCTTTGATAATCCGTTCTGTGCCAAAGTAATGATTTAAGTGAGGGGGTAGGAAGAGGTTCATGTTAAATAAGGTCTCCTCATTCATCAAATTATTATTTTTTAAATACATTCATGAAACATACTTAATAGAAAATATAAATTTAAATCACCAATGCGG
Organism: Amaurobius ferox; assembly: GCA_951213105.1. Lineage (NCBI taxonomy): Eukaryota > Metazoa > Arthropoda > Arachnida > Araneae > Amaurobiidae > Amaurobius > Amaurobius ferox. The sequence goes on along the minus strand of OX578133.1, from coordinate 81,082,628 downwards.
AAGTTCCCCTTTAATGGAACCTCTTTTTTCAATTTCAAGACACATAAAAGACAAAAATTTTAAATCATTTTAATGTGATGCATATCTAAATTACACCTGCTGCAGTAGTTCTCTTTTCCTTTTCTTGATAAATTTTTAAAATATAATTATGATTGTTTCCATTTTGAAGATTAAAAAAATCATTATATTATTTTTTCCCCTAAAAATAAAAATTTTAATGAAATTTAGTAGGCGTGTTTAATATCCTGAAACCACACTTGATAATATTTAAAAAGAATAAATAACGAACTTTATTTCTCCTAAACTTTGCTTTTCATTTGTCTGTCAAATTTCTAAAATAGTGATAGACTTTTTTTTTATAAATTGTCAAATCTTACTGTGATTTTGTGGGCGAGGTTAATACTTTTAAACCACACTTAATTTCTTTTGAAATAATAGACAACGTACTCTTACTGAAATTTGCTTTTTGCATTCCTGACAAAGGCTTAGAAAAATCATTATCTTTATTTGATATAATTATTGGCAAATTTTTGAAGATATTCAGTAGTTCTTGTTATTTATTCAATATATTTAATTCAATATTTTCATCACAAGAAAACTCCCACTGAAAGCGATTTAGCCTATCATTTTATGTATTCTTGTAATAATTTTCTAAATACACTTACTGATGTAATATGTACGAATTAATTTTGTCGAGAATGAAATAATTACATGAAAAAGGTTGCCATTTAGTTTGCTAAGTACATTACCTTACATCTGAAATATTGATGGAGATTCTTAAACCATCACAGGCAGTCCTTTTGGTTTTATATTAAGAAACGAAGTAGATGAAATATATAAGTTCAACAATTTTATATAGACTGGATTTTGGGAAAGTTTTCGGTATGGCAACTTCGCTGTGACACGTATCTGATTATGCCGTTACAAAAATATGAATTTTCAAGAGACAAAGATTAAAAAAGAGCAATTTTTACTCAATATAAATGTTTCAAGATTGTTAGCATTTCAACAATTGTGAAACTTATCACTAACATTGAATCCGTTTTCTCAATTATTGCTCATCCTAAAAGGGCAGGGAATAGAACAAGTTGGGTGCAGAAATTCAATATAGTCTGGTATTCTAGGACTTTATATATTCAACATTATTTAATACAAATTTGTTGGTCTTGCTCGAAAAGGTACATATTTTAAAACACAGAATTTTTTATTTTAAATGAAAGATAATGAAAGAACAATTCTATCCTAAAAAAGACGTTTGCTTTTGCAAAGAACTGAAACCACAGCATTCCTTCACAACTTATTCATTATTATAGTCCAATTTATATTTTATACTATGCAAGTTCACACAATAAGGTGACGTTTCAATTTACTGTTTCAACTTCTTGTATCGTATACAGAGGCCTTAAATGTTTTTCAGATGCAGCCTTCTAAGTTTCTGGGGTTCTATGTAAGGTCTGGAACGTCTAAAAAAAGTCATCTTCTCCATCCTCGGAAGGCAAATCGAAAATCTGGCTGCATTAGATTCTGTTTTGCATTCGATTACACATTGGCAATAGAAACGTATTCCTAACTGTTAATGTGATTTAAGATGTGTTGAATTTAAACACTTTAAAACTAAAGAGTCCTATCTGTTCTCATTAACTAAAAAACTTTCCTGCTCACATCCGAGCAGGATAAATCGTTTTCAAATAATCATGTGACTGAAAACTTTAAGGCGGAATATAAATGCGTCAATCTGATGGATTATTCAAATTAGTCAATTATCAAGAATATATCATAAAATCCATTATGAGAATTTGATATTCTATTTTAATTATTGCTTCTGTCAAGAACAAGGAATTTGACTTCGAACAAAACTGCATTATCAATCATACTTTATGTAGGAATATTGTTTTAGCACCATTTACAAGCAAGTTATTAAAAATATTTAAAACTGCTTTTATATAATTAAACACAACACTCAATCCGCGATTGTGTAGTCCATCGAGGTGAAATAACTTGTTTATATCTCAGGTGGAAGACGTTGCCATACCATGGTGCACTTGCATGGACAAGAGATTTTAATGCATGTTGAAACTAAGAGGAAAACTATATTGAATCCGTTTACTTCCATGATTCAGCTGAATAAGAAATATAATAGTGAGAGGTATTTCCAATTTAGAAAGTTAGAATTTGAATATTTAAACCTTGGAGTTAGAGATACTTAACCATCCTCCTTTATCCACCTTTATCTTAAATCTCCGTTTATCCTCCTTTATTTTATATTTCTTCAATTTTCTTAAAATTCCTGTTTTAAACAATCAAGTAAATACAAAATTGATTTATAAATAGATTAGTTTGAGCTGAATTGTATGACCCATGAAGTTAGAGTGTTAGTCCTTTTATCTCCATGATATGACTAGTAATTAAAACTTGAAATAAAAAGTTTGAAGCATTAAATTTTATAAATAATTTGTTAGAGGATCTAAGGGAGCGTAGATTAATTGTGATATGCTAACGGATGGTACATCATGTGTGTTTTGGTAAGGAGTCGTATAATAAATAATAATATTGGATGGGAGGGGTGCATGGATTGCATGTGTAAGCGCGGAGTGGTCGGGAGGAAATATTTTGCAACCTTATGAATAGCGGATCTGAGATAATCTTTTGCAACTTTTTCCCGTATTATGACCTATATTATCCTTCTAGTTAGTGTAAATGTGAGGCCAGAATATGTCCTCACATGAGACATTTTTATTTCAATATTTATGGTGCCTAGAACGGCTAACAAAGCTCGAGTCTGGCTGGCGACGGTGTTTACAACAACGTGAACTTTTAGGTCAAATACAATAAATTTGGGTGTCCCAGGCCAAAGGGGCTGAGAGGGGCCTTGATAAATGTCAAATGATGCCATTGGGTTCAGAAGAACCAATGAGCGCCAAGGGAAAGAAGGGCGGAGCTAGCCCCCCCCCCCCCCCCCCGCCAAAGGAACCACAAGTCACTTTTTTACGAAAGGTTGTAGAAGAAACTCGGATACAAAATGTTGCAGAAATAAGTCTGAGAACTCTGATACGAAATGTTGTAGAAGAAACTCGGATACAAAATGTTGCAGAAGTAAGTCTGAGAACTCTGATACGAAATGTTGCAGAAGTAACTTTGATACAAAATGTTGCAGAAGTAAGTCTGGCACGAAATGTGTTGCTGCAAGAAGTTATATACGAAGTGTGTGTTGTTGAAAAGAGTTTGACTAAAGGAGCGAAGCGAACATGACCTAGCAGAGATGACTTAGGAGTTGCATTTATAGTATGCAGATATAAAGTATCAGTCGAAGTGAGATATTTGAGGAGGAGCCACACACCACAGAGTTATGGCACTAAGACCGATGCAAGCGAGATGATGAGCCCAAGTCTAAACTGGAAGGTATGTGCTCTAATGTTACCGGTCCTAGACACCTTCGCAAAATTAATATTTCTGGTCGTATCTCCCCTAGCTAAAATAGTTAAATGAAAATTGATAATAAATGAGAAATGATATAAATGATAAATTGTTGTTGATGATAAATTGATGTGGTTAATAAATTATATTGTTTATGTTTTAAATTGTCTAATCTTTTAATATTAATTAATAATTCTTTTCAGGTCTTACACAAAAGGTAAAAATAATGGGAGGGTTAATTGCGGCACAACAACGAGCGATGTACGTTTAAATGTTAATTCCACTTTATGAAATCAACGGCTATGTCTTTATTGCTTAATAATAATAATCAAATATAATGTTAACTGTAAGTTTCATTTTCATTCTTCGTCCCACAGTAAAATTCAGCAAACAATTTATTTATCTTCAGTTATAGATATGATGATATTTTTAAGAAGCATTTTTTAAACATAACCCCACTCCCCGAATTTTATTTTGCAAATACGCAGAATACAAACTTGCTTTGAATTACACCACAATGTTTAAAATCCGATTTTTTTTCCGGAATATACCATCAAAACATCATAACAGCACAAAATACCCAACAGTTTGCGAATTTTGATAACACTTTTTTAAAGACGGTTATAAATTTATTTTCTCAAAATATGATTGGTTTTGTAGAACACGATTTAAAATTCGCACATAAGTTTAATTTTTATTACCCAATAGTTTCCTTCATAAATACTCTGCAAAACATTTTGAAACCTTTGCTTATTTCTTTTATCTACTTTGTTGATAATTTCGGCAAACTGATAAGAAAAGCCATAATTACAGGCGTACATGAAAAATTCATATATATATATATATATATATATATATATATATAAATAAATATGTATAAATGAGTGAAAGATACAAAATTCCGGAAAATCACACGAATAAGGAGCTATGCTGCACTACAATGTGGATTTTAATATCATACCAGAAAAGTATAAAAATGAAAGAAAGCAATATATCAAAGAATGGCCGGGGGGGGGGGGGTTGTGACTCCCACTCCCCGGTTAAGCCACCTTGCGTCTAGACAACACTCCCGGTAGCCGATATATTGCACAATGATGAATACCGAAGTATCAAAATTTCAAAAGGATTTTAAAAAGGATTCCAAAAAAAAGAATTTTAAAAAGTAGGTTACAGATCATGTAAGTGTGGAGTACCCAGAAGACACGTTACCCAATAGTTATATATATATATATATATATATATATATATATATATATATATATATATATATATATATACTTGTATATATATATATATATATATATATATGTGTGTGTGTTATCATAACTATCAGATCAGGAACCTTATTTCCCATTACAGATATCTGATTCCTCTAAACCTTTCAGTAGCATGTTTGGAAATGTTTTACAGTGTAGTATGTTATACATTGGTTGAGAAAAAATTCATGGTTTGAACTCGACCCCAGGTTTAGATGGCAGTGATGAGAAAGTTTATTTTGTGCTTTTAGTCTAAGGAAATCAAAATGCGATTTTCATGACAGAGCATAGCTCTACGATTGGCGTGATGCAAAGCCCAGTGTCTTTGGATCACGCTAAAAGATGTCACCAAGCTCGCGAGGTATTAATATAAGATTATATGATGTATACTGCAAGGAGACAAAAGTATCAAATTTAGTCCAAATGATACGGAAATCTGGTATACAGAAAAATGGAAGCTACAGTGCTTTGGAAGACATATTTTTTCCATTATTTCATTAGTTTTGTTTCCACTTACGATATCCCTTTCGGCTACCAGAAGAAATTAATTCACTGATAATAAACAGAAGGATGTATATAAACAAATTTCTTGCGAAACATGAAATAACAGATTGCACATTTTTTTTATTGTTGATGATTTAATAGATTAGATATGAATTTCGAATATACTTCTCTATCCTTTGTAAAAAATATATAGCATGATGATCTGAATAAAAGAGAATAAATTTCATTCCTTTGAATTAATATAGATGATTATTTGCTTTTCAATACGTTTCTATTCATTCAACGTGTCGACTGACACATTGTTATGAAAAAGAATATCGGAAAGAAAGTCATTACCAAATAAATTTTCTTTTCGAAGTGTATCACTACATTATATGACTTGAGGAGATTTGAGTGTCAGAAAGCATTAAATGTAGAAAAAACCAATTTTTCTCTTAATGACCGTCATTACTCATAACTTATAGAAAGATCCAAGCCTGGAGAACATAAAAAAATCCAATGACCTCGTTTCTGCTTTCTTTATGGAATTATTTAAAATTAAATGATTTTTCTTAAAAAAATTGACCAATACAAGGACCAATTTCTAAAAAAATTTTTTTGTAAAAACACAAAAGGTATTATCAGAATGTTGAGTTTTGCGTTAACAGTTAAATAGCATTAAAATGGTGTTTATTTGGTTATGTTGTGGTTTATTTGAAATATTTTAAAATGAATGCTTTAAGATACTATTTAAAATATTGTTTTCTTATAATAAATATATGTATTTATTTATTTATTTTTTAAAAACCATTAGATTAAAAGATTTAAATTGATATGGGCCAGCAAATTGTCTCTAATTTGAAGCAAAACTTTTTAAAAATAGTTTAATGAAGCAACATGTATAACAATGTAAAGACTGAAATAGTTTCTCTATTATGACGTTCTTCTATAGGTGATTATTTCCATCAAAAAGTGAAATGTACAATATCTCTTGTACGAATGATTATAACTCCCAAACAATGGTCTCCATTAATTTCCAGTTAAAAGTATTTACAAACCATTCACATATTTGTATTTGCTAATAGTTAGAACATTGAATTTTATATTAATTTCAACATCTACACTATCAATTTTAGATTAAAAACGGGAAATATCTTATGACCTGTACATGCTAGTATTTAATAGGGGGGGATACCATTCACTTTTAAATAAAAAAATAGTATAAAATAGTTATTTATATAACATTTTGTATAATAAGTATTTTTTTATAATATCTTATTCTATTTTTTAAAACAAATGTTCGAACAAATGAGGATCTACCTTCTCTAAAATTTTCGAAAATCCGCTGTCCTCTAAAGTTTACTAACTCAAAAAATCGTACCTAATTTATTTAGGTTTGCTAAATTAGTTCAAGAGATATTTTGCCCACAAAGATAGACAGAACACAGACATAACTCAAAAACGCAAAATTCGTATTCAGGTATGATTAAAACTTGTAGATTCATCAAAATCCTAAAGTTCGATTTTTAATTCCATTACAATACATACATATTCTGTGCATTGTAGAGAATGAAAATATGTCTTATGAGTTTTTTTGGAAACTAGATTTAAAATCTGATGTGGACAAGTACATGAATTTCCTTATATACATTTCCAGAACCGGAAGTGGAAATCCTTAGTGGCTCCCTTAACCCTCTCCAACCAGCCTGTGAAATAGATGTTGTAAGGTAATTTTTTGAACCAGAAATGAAATTTCTTAGTGAACTACGTAACATCTTCCAGAATTTGATACTGAAGATAGAGCTTAGATATCATCTGAGCGGTAGCTATAGCTAATCATGAGAAATGATAGTAATTATTACAAATAATAAAATGAAATTTTATTTCAAGTGAAAATTTCTAAAGCGGAAATGAAAAAAGAACCGGAAGCGGAAATAGTAGTGAACCCCCAATTACCTCCGGAATGTAACGCTAAATCCAAATTAGCCATCATTTGAGCTTTATATTTACAGCAGATCCTGAAAAATGGATATTTCAAGAGGAAAAATTGTAAAAACAATAGTGTGGCAAAATTTTTGCCACTAAAAATATAATGTCAGCATAATATAATTTTTCATACAGATTAAAATGCATTTTATCGTTCTTTTTTTCATAATACATTATATTGAGTTTAGTTGAACAAAACAACATGTATATTTATTTGAAATAACACCTAATTTGCAGTTTTAGTTCAATATTCGATTTTATTTGACGACTTGACGTATTGTCAAATGGCAGCGTGGTAAAATTAAAAAATATATTGAATATCCCGAGAACGATTCATGCTAAAGTATGACTTTATTAGTTCTACATAACTTTATTAGTTCTGTCGTTTGAGGTCCACATCAGATATTTTGATTGCAAGTATTTTAATTCAGAAAACGTACTGTTGATTTTAAGTAAGTTTAACAAGCCTCCATATGAATGCGTCCCACGAGCATATTTAAGCCATATCAAAAAGGTTTATGTAGGAAGTATTAAATGAGTTAATTAATGGCCTAACGAAATAGCTTATTTACAGCGTATTTTTCCTGAACAGAGGTCGAAAGGCGCATTTAGGGCGTATCAAAGGAGCTTATATAGAACGTATCAAAAGAGATAAATTAGGGCGTATCCAAAGATCGTATTTATGACGTAGCAAAAGTACGCTCATGCAGAGCGTGAAAGGTGCCTCAAAGGAGTTTCGAAGATTATTTAGGGCGTATTATGCTCGCCCAGAGAACGAAGGGCATATTTAGGGTGTAATTTACAGTCGTATTAGAGAGTAGCTGTCGATACACCCAGCTCCTTGCTCAAGGATTATTACACGACCACGCTGCGGGCTAAGGCATGTTCAGGTGCTCATTTAGGAATAATTACGTCGATTTAACGGTGGGACGTAGACGCGCGTTAGCCCGCGCAGCGGGTGACTACGCCTTTTGAAAAATTGGATGAATGAATTCAACTAATCCCTGCTTTAAATTCCGAGCAACGTCAGGTAAATTTTATAGTTACGTATTAAATAAGCATTTAATTAACTCATTTAAAAATATTTAGTCTTTTGTTGAGATTTCAACTTTTTTGGGAGCCTTTCTGTAAAATGGCAGTTTATAAGTTTTAGAGTTTTACCAAAATCTACTCAGCATTATGGACACACAAGAGACTTTCGTCGAATACTTTTTGAGCTAGAGTAGATACATACACACACGCAGAACACACACGCAGACATTACTTTAAAAATAGTTTTTACATTCCCTAAAATGGTAATCTATAGAGAAAGTATTGAATCGTGTCAAAAATCAGAACTCAAGTTTTCCATTTTGGATGTTCTAGAATACGAATATATCATTTCCAACGTCAGTTCTCTCTTTCTCTCTCTCTGTGTGTATGTGTGCAGTGTAGTTATCCACTTTAACTCAAAAACAAATTAACGAAATTTCACAAAATTTGGTAAGTAAGTATCTTGTGCATTACGCTGGTGTTGGTTAGATTGTAGAACGTTTCGGGTAAGATAACCTTTTTTTTGCGAAATTACCCTCAAAAAGCGTCAGCATCTTAAATAAAAGGCCATATGCATAAAAGTATTATTTAAATGATTGTCTTATACGTAACTTTTGACGACGAAGTACATAAAATCAACACTATTTCTCTATGTTGAGTCGTTCTCGAGATATTTTATTGTTTGAAATTAGAGAAGCTAACGACATTTTACACTGTAATTCAAAGACTATTTGATGAAATTTCTTAAAATTTGGCAGTTAGGTCTCTTGTAAGTTTCTCTTATACTGCATAAGATTTAAATCGTAAAATCTGAAATTAAAGAAATAATTTGCTGGAATGTAATATTTAAACGCTTGTTTTATACGTAGTTTTTGACGACGAAACTAAAAATACCACTTCAGGATTAATCGTTCTCGAGATATTTAAGATATGGGAAATTTTTAGGAGCTAACGAAATTTTAAAATGCGTTAAGTTAATAAATAAAAATTCCATGTACTAAAACTGCAAATTGGGTATAATTTCAAATAAGCATCCATGCAAGTTTGTGTAATTAAACTCGATTTAATGAAATACGAAAGAAAAAATGAATTTTAATTAGTAGGGGAGGTCATGTGTTGCCCACATCAGATTTTTTTCGTGTGCTACAGAGCCCATAACGTACAGATCTGTTAAAAACTCGAGTTTTCGATTTTAGACACGATTATAGTGCTTTCCATATACATTATGATGGTATTGTAAAGAAAGTATAAATTTAATATTTAAGTTTGGAATATTTTGAAATGTAACTGAAGTAAGACGAAAGACAAGCAGACATTTAGGAATATGTTCTATGACAGCTTACGGGCATATTATCCTTTCTATTGTGTTTACTCTTCTTTTCCAAACATTTATTTTTAATAAAGTTTTGTGTAACCGCTCTTATTCTTGATATAAAGATTGTTCTATCAACAGTTAGACGTGATTCGAACGGAAGAGGGGAAGGATATTTAATCTGGATTTCAGAATGATTTTTTTTTCCTGGAAGAAAAGGAGGGGTTTTTCTTTTCCTTTTCTTATTTTGACAGTTCGGGGTTTGATTGAAGGTTTTTACGACGTTCTGTAGAAATAAAAGGAATAAGAAGAAATTGACAGGACATCAATATATAGGAAAAGATAGATAAAAGCAACAAGGGGTCTGGCGTGTTCGGGGTATAAATATATGTGCTGCAAGTTTGATGAATTTATTTCCAGTTTTGTAAACTAGAAAATGTACCCGGCTTTCTCTGAGTTTGAAGATGTTACGATTAAAATTACACCAGATCATATAGCGAATTCTCGAGATTCAAACGCCGATATTTACGATATATATGCTCAAAACAAGAACAAAATGCAAGAACAAAAATGTGCAACTTGCTGTACGCCCGAATAAGAATTGTAATACGCCCGAAATAAGAATTTATTTAGGGCGTTGCAATCTGGTTACACGGCCTTCGTTAACTCAAGTAAAAAAGTGCAGTCTTTAGAACGAAGCTCCAGCATAAGCTCTAGCAAGATATTGAATTGTCATCAATTAGTCGTCATTTTTATCAATTTGGCAACATTTTCGTCAATTTGGCAACATTTTCGTCAGTTTGGCAACCCTTAGACAAGTCGTCAAGTTAGCTATATTTAATCATAATTAGTTGCAAAATTTAGACAAGAATTACGGACGAAGAAATATGTTATTCTTTTACAGTCTTTCAAACGAAATTTGGAACAAAATTAATATCAGTGAATCCTGGAAGTCTATTGATTTTAAACGCAATCGAATGTTCGAAAGAGCTCCAACTTTTTATCAAAAAATCAGACACTTGAATAATGCTACGTAAATAATCATTTCTTACGTAATTTTTCATTAAAAATCTATTGGCAGAAATTTTAGAACGTTAGCAAAAACCGTTCTGAAGATGTTTTTTTTTAAATAAATTTATCAAAAAAAAAACCCACATTAAATTAAAAATAGTATTAATTATTGTGAAATATGTTCACGTTTCATATGCAATATTACGAGATAAATTTGTCAACATCATTCTCGTGGATTTAGTTCGTTCCATTCTCGAGAAAAGATACTCTGTGTAATGGTTTTGCCTTTTGACCCTCAACAATCCGCCAACAGTCATTTATATATCAGAAATGTTCTGCTTTCCGTTTATCTGTAAGGCTTGGCAATACATTTGGTGAACTTGATAACTTATTTAGCGAAATATAGCCAACCTAGTGATATTTTCCCCCAGATGGACGAAAATAACGTTAAAATTGCGTAAATGACGAAAATGTAAAAGTTAACTTATATGATGCCAAATTGATGAATTGAATATTAAAATATTATAGCCAATATATGAGCCAATGGGCAGACAGAGGACTGGGGGCCAATGAGCAGCCGGGGGAGGGGGGGGGGGATCTCGCAGATTACCCCATGCAACGGATGAAACATTCATTCCAATTTTGTAATTCCATTTCTGGCAGCCATTATGGCGATATAGTTGGAAAATATTCTCATTACAATTAGGTCCATGCATGACATCCATTGCGATTGTGTTATGGAAAGGTCATGGTGAAAAGGTTCATCAAATTCAACATTACGTTATGGACAAGTGATACGACTGTAAGTCATGTAAAAGTACAACTACGGATCCCAAAAGAGACGTAGATTCCTTACCATTAACGCTGTATTATGTACGTACAAGTAAGTTAAAAACACAAGAAAGATCAATCAAGCATAAAGCATTGTTCATGAAACACTTTCAAACTGAAATCCAATTTTATTTAAATATCTCTAAAATGCGAGACATTCAGCACTGATATTTTTTAAATAATCAAAAGTTCTACAATTATTTATTATACTTGGAAACTTAAAACTTCATCAATGCTTAATTACGTAAAATCAATGAATATTTAATTCATATCACTTATATTCCAGACTCCAGAACTAAATAATTCTGCATAAAAAAATCAGCAATTCATCTTATAATCGCTTGATTTGTTTACATTCTGCATGCTATAGAAATTGGGCTTCGTGATAAGAATAATCAAAGTTTAGTGATCATTTGAAATAAAAAATATTATAATCGCGTTGACACAAAATATAAGCAGATAATATGCAAATTAAAGCGGTTTTATGACAGATGCAACACTAAATATACATTTAAACTGTCTTTAAACATCACGAGTTTTATACGAAGGAAAAATGGATGCTATAATTTATTTTCAAATGAGTCACGTGATCTCTTCATATAATATTGGTGTAATTATTACTTCAAGTTTTATTTAAAAAACTACCTAACATATTTCGCTGAAAAATTATGTCCCATGGGGTTCAATGAATTTCATTTTTCACCCCAAGTTCAATCCGAAACTAATGGGGTGATATTATTCATTTTCATTCCCAAAAGTCCCACAGACCGTCTCAACAACATACAAAATTTCATTTTGATTAATTTTTACAGTTCTTATGCGAACGGACAGACAGACAGAATGAACAAAGTCATAAACACTTTACAACTATGTTGGAAAGTGTTAAAAAATACCCTGCATCGCACATATAGCATTTTAGAAGCATAATATGTACACTGCTCACAACTGAAATCGCAACACCATGAAGAAATTGATGTATCGTTATGAAATTTACAGAACATAAATGAGCCGCCCCGGTGGTGAAGTGGATAGAGTCTCCGACTGCTGTCGTGAGGGGCTCGGGTTCGAATCCCGAATAAGGCATGGATGTTTCTTGAGGATGAAGTCAGACTTCCGCTTTCTGGGTCCTCGTCAAAGTGGAGCTGCACCCTATCCGACCTTCGTCAGTGATGTTTTCTTGGAATAAACTTTGTTCTCTCGTCTTCTGTGTCGTTCTTTCTTCCAGCGTCACTGGTCCTATTTCGGTTCCTCCGAACAGGAGGTCATAAGTAATAACAATAACAGAATATAATTGTAACATGGAGATGTACAAATGATCAAAAAATTATACCTGGAAAATGAAAGCATGGAACTTTATTGAAATTAGATCAATATGGAATTGGCCCACCGCGACTGGCTATGCAAGAATGAATACGACGAGGCATCCCGTCAATGAGATGGTCAAGAGTGCGCTGAGGGATGGCATTCCACACAGCATGCAATTGGGCTTGTAACTGAACATGGTTTGCTGGAATTGGGAGTAATTTTAATCGGCGACTTATGATGTCCCAGATATGCTCAATTAGCGACAAATCCGGAGAATATGCTGGCCAAGGCAGGATATCAAAACCTTGTAGACTATTCATAGTTACCCGTGCAGTATGCGGCCTGGCATTATCGTGCTGAAAAAGTAGTCCGGGCCTGGTTGACAGATATGGCTGTACCACAGGTCTCACAATCCTTCGAAGGCTTAATCCACCCTCACTTGAAACAATGATATTTTGCCGTTCGGTTGACAACAACTGAACGCTTGCGGTACGTCGACGTATTCATGGCATACTGTGATGGCTTTTGAAACCTGAAACCAATGAAGCTACAATTTAGATGTGATATAGCTCCTCATTGACCTGACGCTTTTATGATTCTCTGCAATGTGTTACGTCACTATGTGTAACAGCCCGGCCACTCAAATTGCTGCTCGTTCCCTAGGGCGAGTCGGGTGGTCTGGGATTTCGACTATGTGTAATGAAACTGCGATCATTTGCATATCTCGCCTTGCTGTTTTTATTGCCTGATTCATATAAAGCTACACTTACAACTTTATGGTGTTGCGATTTCAGCTGTGAGCAGTGTAATTAGTAGTATCGCTGATAATTTGTACGAAATCGAATAATAATTGCGAATTTAATCATGAGAGTATTTAACATAATTAATATTTATAATAAAATTTTAATTTGAGTACAATTATGTCTCTTTATTGTTCTAGTCTGAATAATACATTGCATATTTAATAAATCATTTTACTTTTAGTTAACATCCGACAACACACAATGGCGGGCTATCACAAAGGCAAGTACTATGCAAAATTAAGACACGGCTGTCACAAGTAAACTAATTATAATTATCACCACACATATACACACATATGAATATACATATATATATGCACACACACACACGCTAAATATATATATATATATATATATATATATATATATATATATATATATTAAGAATTTTATTTTATTTGTATAATAAATACCAGGGATTTATATTTTATTGAAAATGGTCTGTAGAGCATATGTGAAAAGAAAATGGTCTGAAGAGCATATTTGAAATCAAAAATAGACTCAACTATAGGCTGTAGTAAAAAATCTTTATAAATAAAACAGGTACTAAATAGGTATTAAATGCCCCTCTGTCCCTGTTCCATATATAAGGTGAGCAAATTAAAATGGTATTACATTTTGAGAAAGTGTGGTGAATATAAGCCTTTAACTGCACCCAAAGATTAAGTAAAGTTTTTGCGGTTATAAAACATATATTTAATAGAGGTACTTAAGGTACTAATACCCGTGTTCCCTGTATAAGCATACATGATGTGTGTTTATACAGGGAACTGTATAAACATTCATGATAACTTCCCTGTATAAACATATCATGATAACTTCCCTGTATAAACATACATGAACAGTGTAATAGATGAAAAGTTTCAAACTGAAACATTTACTCCCAAAATAATTTCACATGAAAAAGAAATTAAATGATAAAAGTGAAAAGTATTTTCAAAACCATGTACGTTATCAAGGGCTATACCTGGTTCGTTAATACTTATAATTCTAAGTTTCTGTGTCTATGACTGTAAATTGTACTACAGAAATTATGCACATGGCCCGACGTAGAAGATTGCAGAAAATGGATCAGATTTAACAATAATTAAATAAAAAACAAACGAAGTAAACCAGCTTGCTGCCATGTAATAATAATAATAATAATAGTAGAATACAATGTAAAGTATAAAATGTGAAAAACAATAAGAATAAAATAACATAAAATGAGTTACCACATACACTGGAGACATTGGAGAGTAAAATGCGATACTTGCTTAGGATTGAACGATTTCAAAAAAGTTTACAGTTAAGGTTATAGTCTAAGTGTGTAACAAGTTGAAAGGAAACATGGATAAATGTAATATTATTTATTACTAGCAGCATACCCGTTTTTCGTACGGAGTATATAATATAAAGAAACTTAAAATTAGCAATCATGTGCAAATTCCTATCGTATTCTAAATGGCATTTTTAATCAAAACATTCTGCTAAAATATTTAACATAATGCTCCTAAAATAAAGTTAAGAATGTCTGTTCTCGCTATTCAAAATTATCTTCACGGGCAGATCTGAAGAATAAAACATCCTGGCCTCTTTTGTAAGCAAATTTACAAAAAATATGGAATTGAATCAATATATGCAAAATAAGAGGGTTAAAATTGTATGGGACCTGTACTATTTATATACGCGAATATTAGAAGATATAACCTGTATTAGTAGATTACATATATAAATTGAAAATATCAATAAATCCGTAATCTTTAAACCAGAAGGCAGTAATTGATTCAAATATGCGCCGAAATGAAAGTGTAAAAATTATATGGGAAGATATACCCATACTACTTATAATGTCGTAGATTAGAAGATATGTCCTAGTGTTAGTAAAATATTACCCGTATTATAATATGAGTCTTAAAAATCTTTGCCAAAATAAAACAGATTAATTAATAAATTAAAAATATCAATAATTCCGTAATCTTCATACTAGAAGGCCGTACTTGATTCCAATATATGCCAAAATATATGCCAATATACCTGTACTATTTATATTCTCATAGATTAGAAGATATAGCCGTGCATTTGTAGAAGATTACTCGTACAACGTACAATATATGAGTTTCAACAATTTTTGAACATCGTAATTGATATTATCTAGTCAAAAAAACGATGGCAATGGAATTTATTTTATATACATATCTTCATTATTAAAATCGGAAAACATTTAATAAAAATATTTTTCCTCATAAACACACTGGATTTAAATCCGTTGCTAAGTGACATGTTATGATTTGCTTCAAATAAATTGGTGGTCAAAATATCGTCTGAATAATGCGATCTCTAATGAAGGTTTGGCGGCATTTAAAAAAATCGACTAATTTATCGCCAAGTGGGACAGTCCCACTTGGCGATAAATTGACGAACCACCATTAAAATATTATCCCCCCTAAAAAAACACAATATCATTTATTTAGCTCAATTTTATCAATTTCAAGATATTTTTATGGATTTACAAATATTTTTATCAATTTGGTGATATTAAAAAAAAATCGTTAAATGTGTTACTAAGTAGGATGGATGAACTGACAGACAAATGCTAACGAAACACCAGTCCAGTACTTTCTTCTAGCAAAACAAAATAAATTTCATTGATTTACATCGTTTTTATAAATTTGGAGACATTTCAATCAATTTGACAACGTTTAAGAAATTTGCCAAATTAACGATATCCAGTAAAATTCGTAGATCCAAATTTGCAGATCTGAATGAAACATTCTTATCCCGTTTCAATATACTAAATGAAAACACTAAAATATTATTAGAAGATATACCCATTCTACTCTTTTTCTGTTTCAACAATCGGATAAATGAATTTATTGGGTAGACAGAATATATCAGTTTATTAGCTAAACACAATGTAAGCTTGAAACGTCTTTGCCAAAATAAATGAAAGTGATGTAAGCAGTTCGCAATTAATATAATTAAAAGAAAAATCAAAACGTTTTTTTCTAAAATATATTTTTATATCCATTTATTTATTATTCAAATCGAAATAATAATAATAATAATTAACAAACACATTTAATTTTATTGCGTTGCCGAGCAACATGATATAAGATAGAATCTTCCTCATAAAATGCGAAACTAAATAACCATTTTGATTTCTTTATTCTTTTCACCGTTGAGTAAAAGCTTGTGAAAAATATAAGCGATGGAGGTAGATTTTTCCATTTAAATTCATGTTTCAAACAATTCATGCTTTCAGATAGTGACTAATTAGCGCAAAAAATCTGCACCAAACTCAGAAATGAAGTTTTATTTCTCTTTGACGTTTTAAACAAACGATTTTCTTCCTTTCCATTTGGATAAACCACGGAGTTAGAGAGTAGAACTCCTAGGAAAAAGTTCCGTTTTTCATTAATATCTCGACAACCCCTAGTCGTAGAAACCCGAAACTTGGACAAAATTTATGGGGGGGCTACATCAAGGCTACCCACAAAATTTCATTCAAATTCTGTTCAACCGTTCTCTCGTGATAATGAGACAAACTAAAGTTTCGTTTTTACTAATATCTCGAGAACCACTGGTCTTAGAATCTCCAAACATAGACTAAATTTTAAGTGGGGCTATTTCCAGGTTACCCACAAAATTTCATCAAATTCGGTTCAGCCGTTCTCTCGTGATGATGGGACAGGCAGACAGACAGACAGATTTTCAATTTAATTTATATAGATTAATCAAATAATTGATAACATTTCTGATTTCAAATTTATACTTTAAATTTTTTATGGATTTTTATAGGTCAATTTGATGATTTAATTAAAATTTTGATTATTCAATAGTGGTTGATACTGACTTATCAATAAGTTGCTGTAAATGGAGCATGGTATTGAATGTAAATTTAAAATGTGTTTTAATAAAGGAAAAAATAAGGTTTGTCGGGTATTTATTTTGGATGGTGGTGTTAATTAATGTAATAATATTTTCTTTGTAGTAACATGGTGTACTTAACTGTTTTATTCTTAATAACTGATTATTAACTATATTTTTAAACATTGATTTTGAAAGAATGGATGAATAATGTTGAAGTTTGTTGACTTGGAAAATATATGATGCAATTGTGTCATATATTTTAATTTTCAATTTATCTTCATTTTAAATTTTTAAACTAACATCAAAGTAATTGATCCAGTGTGATGAATAAACATTTTCAATTGGTTGTAGATTAGGAGGATAAAATTGAAAGTTTAACATTGGTGCATCTTGAGTAATTTTAATAACTATAAGACCATCAATGAATGTGACAGTTGAATGGGTGCTGAATTTCGTAATAGTGTAGATAAAGGTTGATCAGAATTGCGGATGAGATTCCTCCCTGTGGAATTCCCATATTTAATTTGTAAATGCAATTACTATGAGAGAGATACTGGTGGAACAGAATGGATTTTAACAACGTTTTGAATTTTGGTATAGTGATGAGTATGAGTAAATTGTTCATATACACTCTAAGACAAAAAAGTCAACGCACCAAGAAAGAATTATCCAAATGAAACAAAATGTGGTACATGTAATGTGAATGTACAGATAAAGAAATGATTAATATTTCAGAACTATTGGATGATTTATTGCACTGAAAGATCAACTCAAAGTGAACGCTTCAATATGGAGTTGGCCCACTTCTGGTCTTGATACAAGCTGTTATCCGACGTGGCATTGATGCATACAGTTGCCGGATGGTGTTCTGAGGAATGTCGCTCCAAATGGCCTCCAATTGACGAGATAATTCGTCTACATTCTGGGACAATCGCAGGCGACGCCCCATCTCAGCCCAAATGTGCTCAATAGGCGAGAGATCTGGGGATCTGGTTGGCTAAGGAAGTGTGTCGTAAGCAAGCAGACAATCAATAGAGAGGCTTGCCGTGTGTGGCCTGGCATTATCTTGCTGAAATTCCGGGTGTCGCGAAAGGAATGGAAATACAACGGGTCGTAGAATGTCGGCATCGTATCGCTATGCTGTGATGGTGCCATGGAGGACTATCAAAGAAGGTAAGGCTATCAAACGAAATGGCCTTCCATGTTTGTCACACGTTAGATGGTTGATAACGACGAATCTCGTGTTGTCACAACTGCTCTGATAATTGCTCTATCTTCCCGTTCTGTCGTAGCTCTAGACCCGTTTGCCGTTGAAATCTGCCATTCCGGACCCATTCCCTCCAACATCGTCTAATTGCTGCATCGCTCCTACCCAAATGTCGAGCGATTCGTCGGTGTGCACAGCCAGCCTTATGCAGTCCGACCGCATGCCCTCTTTCAAACTCCTTCATATGCTCGTAGTGGCCGCGAATTCGCCGGCGAAGCATTTTTACAATCAAGGTACGAAAACGCAATCTAAATCCACTGCACGTTTTCACATCCACATAAAAGCGAGGTTCGCTTCTTATATACACCACCATGGTGCTCAGTTTCAATGCGCTGTAGTTCCGATTATTCATTCATTGTTTGCGAATTTTTGATCATCTGCATATTCGGTTGACAGGTGTTTGCATGTACAGTTTCTTTACTATTGGATTATTTTGCGGGGTGTGTCGATTTTTTTGGCTTAGAGTGTATATATATCTATATAAATAAAAATGAAAATCTGTCTGTCTGTCTGTCTGTTTGTCCCATCATCACGGGAGAACGGCTGACCCGAATTTGATGAAATTTTGTGTAGTAGTCCCACTTAAAATTTAGTCCGTATTTGGAGTTTTTACGACCAGTGGTCCTCGAGATATTAGTAAAAAACGAAATTTTCGTTTGTCTCATCATCACGGGAAAACGGCTGAACCGAATTTAATGAAATTTTGTGGATAGCCTTGAAATAGATCCCCATAAATTTTGTCCAAGTTTCGAGTTTCTAAGACCAGGGGTTGTTGAGGTATTAATAAAAAACGGAACTTTTTCTTAGGAGATCTACTCTCCAACTCCGTGGTTTATCCAAACGGAAAGGATGAAAATCGTTTGTTTAAAACGCCAAAATGAAATAAAACTTTATTTCCGAGTTTGGTACCGGATTTTTGCGTTAATTAGTCACTATAGGAGAGCATGAATTGTTTGAAACATGAATTTAAATGGAAAAATCTACCTCCATGGTTCATCTTTCACAAATTAAATTTTTACTCAACGATGAAAAGTATAAAGAAATCAAAATGGCTATTTAATTTCACATTTTATGAGGAAGATTCTATCTTATATCATGTTGTTCGGCAATGGAATGAAATTAAATGTGTTGGTAATATTTATTATTATTTTTTCTATTTGTATAATAAATAAATGGATGTAAAAATATATTTTATAAATGAACGGTTTGATTGTTATTTTAATTATATATATTGCGGACTGCGTACATCACTTTCATTTATTTAAGCAAAGAGGTTTCAAGCTCATATATTGTGTTCAGCTAATAAACTCATATATTGTGTTTACCCAATAAATTCATTTAGCCGATTGTTGAAGCAGAAAATGAGTAGAACGGGTGTATGTATCTTCTAATACAATTTTAGTGTTTTCATTTAGTATATACAAAGTGGAAATATCTCCAAATTGATAAAAATGACCCAAATCAATGAAATTAAATTTGTTTTTTTAGAATAGAGTACAGAAATTATGTTTCTGTAGCATTTGTCGGTCAGTTCATCCATCCTACTTAGTAACACATTGAAGGAATTTTTTTTAATATCACCAAATTGGTAAAAATATTTTTAAATCCATAAAAATATCATGAAATTGATAAAATCGCGCTTAATAAATGAAATTAATTGTGTTTTGTTAGGGGATAGTATTGTGATGATGTTTCGTCAATTTGTCGCAAAATGGGACTATCAGTTCTACAGTCCCACTTGGCGATAAATTTGGCGATTTTTTAAGTTATCGCTAAATTGACGAAAATGTCGCCAAACCTTCCATGGAGATTGCATTATTCAGAGGATATGATTTCTATCAATTTATTTGAAGCAAATGATATCATGTCGCTTAGCAACGGATCCAATATGTTATGCGGCATACGATTTTTATTAAATCTTTTCCGATTTGAATAAAAAAAATATGTATATAAAATAAATTTCATTGACATTGTATTTTTGACTGGATAATATCAATTGCGGTTTTCAGATTTAAACATCATTATTATTGGCATTTTCGGGGACTGTTGATTCAGGGATTATTGATATTTTCAAATTATTATAGAATTGTTTTATTATGACGAAAATTGTTGAAACTCATATATAGTACGTTGTACGAGTAATCTTCTACAAATGCATGGGTATATCTTCTAATCTACGAGAATATAAGTAGTACAGGTATATTGGCATATATTTTGATATATATTGGCATATATTGGAATCAATTACGACCTTCTGGTATTAAGATTACGGGGATTTTTGATACTTTCAATTTATTACGCCATCTTTTTTATTTTGGCAAATATTTTTGAGACTCATATTGCAATACGGGCAAGCTTCTACTAACACACTGGCATATTTTCTAATCTGCGACAATATAAGTAGTACGGGGTTGCATATATTGATTCAATTATTTTTTTTTTGTAAATTTACTTACAAAAGGGGCCAGGATGTTTTATTCTTCAGATCTGCCCGTGAATATAATTTTGCATAGTGAGAACAGATATTCTTAAACTTCTCTTTATGAGCAATAAATTTAATATTTTAACAGAATTTGCACATGATTATGCGAATTATAAATTTCTTTATATTATATACTCCGTACGAAGAACGGGTATGCTGCTAGTATTCAATATATATATACACTGCTGGACAATTGCCAAAGACGGATGACACTATCACCCATATCAACCAAACAAGAAAGATCAATCATGCTTTTAAAAGCATTGATTATGAAACACTTTCCAACTTCAATGCAATTTTATTTAAGCAAGTCTAAAATGCAATACATCCCTCGGTAATATTTTGAAACTTATCACAATACTGCATTAATTTATTATATTTGAAAACTTAAACCTTCATCGTAAAAAATGAACTTCATTCAAATGAGGGCATTGAAATATAAATTGCCTGGTTTAAACATCTCTAAAATGTTATACATTCCTCGGTAATAGTTTTAGAATTATCATAATACTACGATAATTTATTATATTTGAAAACTTCATCGAAAACAACTGAAATTAATTCAAATGACGTCATAGAAAAAATAACACGCCTGGATCTCTCTATAAAAACAGGATTTCATTCATAACTTTCTCCCATGCATTTCATTCATCACACAATACTATAATAATTTATTTTATTCAAACATTTTGTTTAAGACCATGGAGCTACAAAAAATTAAACTCTATGCTTGAAACTTCATCGAAAAAAATCGTCCTTCTCCTTAAGAAATCAATGAATATTTCATTCATATCAGCCATGCAGACTCCATGGACTTAATTATTTTGTGTTAAAAAATACAGGAATTCTAATACAACTCATTCTATATATTTTACTGTTTACATTTTACATAGGTGAAAAATAGGCTTAGTTGTAGAAATAATCAAATTTAGATGAGCATTTAAACTCAAATATATAGTCATTGCGTTGTTTCAGTATGTAGATGCACAGAATTTAAGCAAAAATAAAGTAGTTTTAGGACGGATACAACACTCAATATGAATTAAAAAGAACTTAAAAAAATCACGATTTTGAAACAAGATGGATGCCACATATCATTTTGAAGTGGGTCATGTGATCGTTTCATATCATGGTCACGTGATCGTTTCATATAAGAGGTGTAATTATTATTTTAATTTTTATTTAAAAAACTACTGAATATATTTCGCTGAATTTTTTTTTATATATTTTATGGAAGAATTTGAATATTACCTAAAATTTTCGAAGCAATTTGTGAATTTTAAATCCGCTTAAAAAATGTTTGAAAAATTAGGTCCCATAGGGCTCAATGTATTTCATTTTTTCGACCCGGGTTCAATCCAAAACTAATTGGGTAATATTATTCATTTATATTCCCATAGGTTCTACAGACCGTCTGAACAACATACTAAAATTTCATTTTGATTAAGTCATTTTTACGGCAGTTATCGTGCTAACGGATAGACAGACAGACAGACAGACAGACAGACAGAATGAAAAAAGTCATAAACACTTTTCAACTTTGTTGTAAAGTGTTAAAAATGAAAGGAAGCAGAATGTGAAAACTTAGAGTAAGTGCGGGATACAGTAAGAAGAGGTGTGCGTATGCAAATTTTTCATTTCCACGCCTGTTCGTCACGTGATAGCGCTGATAAGAGATTTAAAGGATTTGACGCGTGTGGGCAGTTGTTGTTCCAAGTGAAAGTTTTGCGGGAAATATTTAATTGACGAACTTGAAATTTTCGGTATGTCTTCCCGATATCACTTATATGATTTTACGCGTGGCCCTATTATAGGAAAGATCGAAGAATGGCGAAAAATAACAGCTGTTGCCAGGGAGTTCGACATCGCCCACAGCGTTGTTTCACGGCTGTGGCAAGTATTTAAAATAACTGGAATGTGTAGCAAGCGTCACGTGGGAGGTCGTGTTAGAATGACGACGCCTGCAGGAGACACGTACATTGTCCTATCGGCAAAAAGGGACCACAGCTCGCGCACCACAACTCGGCAGGTGGCAAATCAATTTCTTGCTACCACAGGACAGCGAATCTTCCGAAAAACTGTATCCAGACGTTTGGGAGAAGGAGGACTATACACCCGCAGACCTGTTGTGTGTGTCCCATTGTCCAGACTGCACCTTACCGCCCGTTTGCAATGGTGTCGAGAGTATCGCAATTGGACCGAACAGGACTGGGCTTGCGTACTATTATCAGAAGAGAGTAGATTCAGTCTGTCATCGGATTGCAGATGCCAACTGATCTGGCGTGAGAGTGGTACTGCTTATCGTTCAGAAAATATCCAGGAAAGGGACCGATATCCGACATGAAGTATCATGGTATGGGTCTGCATCATGATCAATGGCCGCATGCCCCCTACATGTGGTTGTAACTGGGACTATGACCGGCCAACGATACATTGATGAAGTTCTACTGCCTCATGTTCGCTTTTTCCATAGTGCTGTTTGTGATAAATTTATTTTCATGGACGATAACGCACCATGTCATCGAACACTCGCTCTTCAGGATTGTCTAGTCAGCGAGGGTATTCAATGCATCGTACAGCCAGCACGTTCTCCAGGTTTGAACCCCATCGAAAATGTTTGGGATGCTTTGGGGAGGCGACTTGCTGGTCGAAAATATCCTCCAACAAACAAGAACACACTCATCCGTGCACTAACAGAGGAATGGAATAACTTACCTCAACAGCTGTTGGATAATGTTGTGCAAAGTATGACACGACGTGTGGAATGTTGCATCGTACTCCACGGTGGACATATCCCGTAATGACAACTTTCTCAATGGTTCTTGCGGTCGTTCATATGCATTTTTCCATTTCTCCGTACACAGCATCAAATGACCACTTTTTCCTTTCAGATGTTTCAAAACCGTCTGTATTTTTCAGAACAATAAATGGTCTTTATTCTAATGCCCGAACAGTGCAGCAACAATATTTAATCTTGTTGGGCCCCCACCCCCGCTTAATTTTGTGTTACATTGCGATTTGTGATCCGTCTTTAGCGATTGTCCAGCATTGTATATATATAATTGAAGAATATTAATTTACTTGTATTATTTATACCCGAGATTGATCATATATTGAAATAGTTCTATATAGCAAAATTCAAAATAAGATGGTCTGAAATGAATGTTTGATATCAATAATGACTATACGAGAAGCTTGTGAAGATGTTAAAGAGAACATTATAAATAAAACATTATAAATAAAACAGGCACTAAATTGGTATAAAATACCCCTTTTTCCCTGTTCTATGTTTAAGTTAAGGATTTGAAATAGAATTACATGTGGTAAGGATCGGTAATTATAATCCCTTAACTACAGCCTTAGATTAAATTTTTGTTATAAATCATATATGTAATACATGCACTTAAGCTACTAATCCCTTTATTCCCTGCCAAAATATATATGGTGTAAAAACATGTATAGTTTATAAGATGAAAAGTTGCAAAACAGAAAAAAAATTTTGGCACTTGGAGCTAGGCATTTCTGGCCTAAAATTTTTTTGGGAAATGAATGAATTGAAGAAAGTGAAAAGCATTTCAGAAACCATGTACGCTATCAAGGGCCATACCTGGTTCGTTAATGCTGATATATATACATATATGTATATATATATATATATATGTATATATATATATATATATATATATCTTATATATATATATACACAGCGAGAAAATTATAGTAGATTATATTGGCGAACTTATCTTCATGCATACGTGCTTTATTTTATTGGGAGTTAGTGTGGTGCCTGCAGTTAATTGCCAGATCATACCATAGAGCAGGAATCGTCAAGATAAAAAGGGGTCCAATAGTTATTAACTGTGTAGAAAAGTGAAATATAAAGAGTTCTATACATCGTTGTGCGAGAACCAGAGAAATATATCTTCATTTTACCGATTTTTCAGAAGAAAGATAAAAGAAAGTTGTTTAAGTATATATCTTTTAATTTAAACAAAATGTTAAAATCTTTATTAAGAAAAGCTTTGTGACGCTTTAAAATGAGTTTCAATAGCAATCATATGGCGTCATAACCATTAAAAAAGGAAACCAATTCTTTGAAAATCACTTTTGGGTTTACATTTCTCTGATCCTTATATGACGCCATTATACAACAGTCGACCACATTTTACCCGGCCGTCCCTTGTAGTTTTTCTACAACCTTTGGGTGAGCTGGACGGTCTGGGTAATAAATAAATAAAAGAAAAAAACAGCAGCCGACCTATTATGGTTTAGGAAGTTCTAAGGCAAACCAATTTTGTATACAAATATACGGCCGCAGACGTCAGTCAACTTTTGGTGTTAGAGGGAGCAGTTGGTCGGAGTGACAATTCGCTATTTTTCGACGTTGTTGTTCGTAATGCAGATTTCTTAAGGGTAACATGGAGCATTTTACGAATTCTAAGATACCTGGGGCAGGGTTCAGGGGGTAGTTAAGGGAAGGGTCGCACGTGGTACTCCCGTTATCGATCCTCGACGCCGCACAAAAATGTTCCCATGTTCGATCCTTGAAGTCGAACATAAATATTTCTGTGTCTACGCAGATTATGAGTACGATGATTTTTTAGTTCCGAAAGTCCATCTAAAAGGGTGTACTCGGATGGGCTAAGGGAAGGATGGGCTATGGGAAGGACTAAGGGAAGGAGCTAAGGGAATGGGATAAGGGAAGGATAGCCCATCACCGAGAGGTTAAGGGAAGGATAGTATGGACCTTTAGATTGCCAGGCCCATTGGGCTCCGGCCTATATTGGGTGACGCTTTTCCATCCATCCAAACAGATACCTTACACGTTTGGGTAGACCGGATGGTCTGGGTAGAAAAAAGAGTGCGATGATAGCTCACACGCATCTAAATAGAAACGGTAGATCGTAAGTGTACGGGAATTGGCAGGAATCTTTGAAAATGTACAGCAATCAATGCGTTGACGCTATCAGGTATCCGTTATTGTTGACGGTCGTTCCTTTGAGAAAGTGCTGTGATACTTCCTTAAAACTATAAAACTGCTTTAAATAAAAATATTGGACACATTCTTTTATATATCAATAGAGTCCTCTAAAATCAAAATGTGATGTCTGCGACGCTCATTAATGTTTTTACACTGAGTTTCGAATCACACTGTTGTAGAATCCTGCATTAAGTCGGGTATCCACGGGTTACCCACTATGGCGGCCGGTTTCGCATTGACAAGGCCGGTTTAAAGGCCCTGCAATATTCGCAGTTGCTGTGAGCCCCAAATTTGAAAGCGGGACGCTTTATGCATAAATATTAGTAAAAACAAGTTGAATATCCCGCTGAGAAAAGTGTGTGGTGTCCCAAATTGAAGAAGTGTAGGGGCCGCCGAAATTCCTTAAACCACCTCTGAGTGTTGGGTTTATTTTATTTGTAAGTTGCGGGTCGAGTTTAATTTACTTTTACAGCTGCGGATCAGGTTTCCTTTACATTTAAAGCTAGCTGCAAGTCAGTTGGGTTTACCCGCGAGAATTATTTTCAAGGTCTATACTTCATCACATTTTTTTAATGAGAATAATTGGATAATTACTTTTACTGAGGTCATAAACCGTAAGCAGCAGGAAATTGTGCATATGGGTTGGAGATTTGAAAACTACTGAATTGAATTTTGAAATACAATTCCATCTCCGGAACCACAATAGCATGTCGGGTATTCGGACCATATGCCGAGGTTCGGGTCGGATTGTGAGTCGAAAAATTTCTTTGTTGCGGGTGCAGACTCTACCCTGCAGTACTACTTAACGTCAAATGCTGAATCTGTGCAATCTATGTCTGGTTTGCCTATTTGCATTTGGTAATTATTGAATTCTAATAAAGAGTAAAAATGCTATGTAAATTTAATAAATATGTCTTAAAACAATAAGTTGTAAAAAATAATCATAGACTTGCGATTAAATTAAGAAACCCTTGCTCGATGCCATTGATCAGTATGATGGAAGATCCCTTGAACTTCAAGAAACTGTATGGGCCCCAAATTGATATATAGTGAAATATTGATATATAGTGCCTATATATAGTGAATATAAAGTATTAATCATCATTTTAACCTATAAATCAGTACTGAGAATTCAAGATGTAGTGCCAAACTATGTTTGTGCACAGCGATGGTTAAGAGAAATTCATTCCTTAGAGTTCAAAAGAAGATTTCGAGTAATATATTCTACAAGTAGTACATTGCCTCAAAACTGCACTATAACGAAGTGCACATGTTTCAATTCAAAATCTAGCAATAGTTCTATTTGAAAATCCACCCTTCATTGAATACCATTTCCTGCCATAGGAAATCTCTCTTGATACAGGAAATGGCATGAAGAGAACAGATTTTGGGAGTAAAATGGTAAAAAATTTTTTTTGAAAAAGAAAGCTTAATGTCGATGCACGATTATTTGCAGAAAAAAAGCGGAGTAGACCGCGTGAAAGAACTGCTGTGTTACATTCATAGTGCAGATTATAGTTTGTATAAGAAATTTTATTTGGAATCTGTGAAACAGTTTTCCTTTTATTGCCAATGGCAGGAATGGATAAATAATATAGTATATCATATCTACAGTGGTGCTTAAAAAATTGAATCACCTTGAAAAATTCAGTATTTTCAAAATAAATGTATAAAGCTTAACAAACTCGAATGCTGCATCCTATTTTTTGTGATTTTATCCCTATATGAACATTTCAAGTGTCATCGACTTATAGCCATTATTAATGGGACAATGGACATTATTCCATGTCATTTCAAAAAGTTCACAAAATAATTTATTTTTAAATCATAAAAAACTCTTTATCATTACATATTTAATAAAATAAGAATGCTACATATTTCTCTTTATTTTTAACATTTAATAAAATAAGAAAGCCACACATTTCTCATAAATTCGGAATATTTCACACATAGACAGTTCTAAGTAAATAATGTGCATTACTGCATACACTCCCCTTCAATGTATTCATCAAAATGAAACACTTTAAAGCTCACTTTAAATATGTTACTTACCGTTTTGTCCATCAAAGTCATGGAAATATGTGGGTGATGTCATTGTTTGAAAATCGCTGTAGAAGTCAGCATCGATATTAAGATACCATCTTTATATAGGGCTTCTAGGAAAGTTCACAAGCACCTCAAATTTGAAAGGAAAGGTCTATGAACATTCACGTTAGGTCTATTTATGCAGTTAATACGGCGAATTAAAAAATCAGCGAATTAAAAAAAATAGGATAGCAAATTGACGATAAAGTGAGATAGTCAAATTAAATAACGATAAAGTGAAAAAGTCAATTACAAAGTGGTAAAGCGACATCTAAAGAGTAGGAATTGATAAAACTGTTACAAAAATCATTTATTTTACACATAGTTATAGGCGAATATATGTCATATTCAAGAATGCGAAAATAAGCTACACTTTTCTATTTTCAACTACATTTTATTTTTAAAGAACGCAAAAAAGAAATGAAAAAAATGCGTTTTTATGTTTTATTTTGAGAAAAGATATAAGCACGCAAACATTTTAGCGTTCTTTTCACTAGTTAATTTGGCACACAATCAAACCACATTTTTATTACTTACACTTGTGTGCACACTATTTTCCTATTCTGCTTATATAAAACAATAAAATTATTTTTCTTAATTAAAAAGTTCATCCATTTAAATATACCTTTGACTCAAAATAATAAGATGAGAATTATAGACTAAAATTTTGTTTTCCTTGATTGAACTTCATCCGTGTCGCAAACGAAATAGAGACCGTGAATATTTCTCATTGTATCATGCATCACAGTTTTACCGCATAGAATGATAATCTTTCGAAACAGGATTTTCTCGCCCTGCACTATGCTTCACTGTCCCCCTACCATCAAACACTCATGTTCATTTATATTCTATTTAACAAAACTCTCTTGTATTGAACAGTTAATGTTTTTCTATCGCTACAAACATTGTTTGACTAGTACTTTACATTACTCAGACAAAAAGACATTCCTATATTCGATCAGGAGATTTTCTTCTTTTCTCATCTCTTTTAGTCTTAGGGAGTTTTCTGTGTTCATTTCCTCTTCTTTTTAGCTGGACAGCTCGATGTTTGAGTGGAGGTTTTCAAGGCATTCTTTTGGAATAAAATAACTATAAAAAGATTTGATTCGAAATCGATAGAAAAGGAAGATGTATAAAAAACTACATTCGACCGTGTTTGGCCTGAACGTAATTCCTTGAGATTTCCCAAGTGTCGCTAACCTGGCTACAAAAGTAAGTTCTTCGAATATTCTTCTAACTTTTAATTTTGAGTACAGCCTCTTGAGAAATGAGCTTAAAATATGCCTCTATATTAGGCGATACAACTATTATTTCTTTTTATGTATTCTGTCATTGTTCTTACATACGTTTTGTAATATCTGCATTTAAACTTACCGGTAAAATAGTTTTTAAATAGCAAGAGAGGGAATGCGCAGCGGTGTGTCGGATTTCATGTTGTAGAAAGTCGATAAACCAATATTTTCTTTTAGACTTATACTCAATAAATCAATCGCTACTGTTTTTCTCAATTTGCATTTCCATGGCTAGTATAGACTTTTAAGAAGTTACTGGAAGAACGAAAATATTACTGTAGATTTATGCCAATACTTTGCTAGTGATATGTGATTTAGTAAATGCTATTGAGGCATCCGAAAACCATTCGCATTAAACTAAGTTCAAGAGATTCAGGGTATTTCACACCAGTTTATTGTTACAGTACGTAACGATCTTTAATAAACTTCCATGCTACCTGAATTTAAGATGTTTCTGCTACATTTCACAGGATTACGTAATATTAATAAAAATATTATTAATTTCAACTCTTCCATGAGTTAAAAGGTATTTAAAAATATAATTTTTAATCAATCACAAAGGGTGAAGAATTTATATGAAAAAAGACTTAAATGTCATATAGCTGATTTTAAATAAAATTATTTAATATAATCATATCCGAATAACTTTATGCATTTTCGTATTAGTGATTATAAATTTATTTACTCAAAATGCCTTGGTAGTTTTTATTTTAATTTTATTAATTTTAAAGAAACTTGCAGTTTGTAAATGATTAAAATTATTACTGATTATTATATATCTATATTGCATATCTATATAATATGTACTACCAAATATAACTATACTTCTAAACATAATTGTTTATGTAATAAGTAATTAACACTTGTAAACCTTTATATTAATTCCTATGTTATTTAAATATTTTTAATTGACAACATTTATCATGCTCCTAATTACAAATTTATCTTATATCTAATTAAAACCGATATATTAAATTTATTCATCCCAAACTCTTTCAAGCAGTTATTAATACACTCTTTGTAATTTGAAGTAGTTGGCGCTACCTGTTTTCTAATAAATGGGTTGTGATAACTAGAGTTGTAATTTATTCTTGATTTTTAAAATCGCTTTTCAGTATATAGTTTTATGTATGTTTTCATATTTCTCGTCAGCAATTAGCAATAATTGTTGAACCATTAATTTTACCATTAATTGAATTTATTGGAATTGTTGAACCATTAATTGGATTTATTGGAATTGTTGAACCATTAATTGGATCTATTGGAATTGTTGAACCATTAATTGGATTTATTGGAATTGTTGAACCATTAATTGGATTAATTGGAATCCATTAACTGGATTGTTGAAACATTAATTGGATTGGAACCATTATTGGAAAGACAACGTGATTTGTTACTTGTTGTAATGAATCCCTTTCTGTATGTAAAAATTTTTGATGCATTTTTGGTGTTTCTTGGTTGATAAGTTCATTCACTATCTATGATAGCAATGTTAATCTAAACTTGTATTTCAAATGTTTCTATTCTTGGTTTATTCCTCTACTAAAGATCTTTGTGGTTTTTTATGAATTTGATTTTTAATTATTAATATTTAGTTATAGTTGGATGTTTCCACCGCGTAGTGGCGTTCTTATACAGAAACATTGGTTCTATACATATATTTTTGTAATGATATTTGAAAAGTTCCAAATTATAGATATGCTATTTTTTTCAGTCTCTTTAATACAAATTTATATTTTTGTTCTTCGTGTATCTATCTACATGAATGTGATGTTGACCCTGGATTGTGTAACACAGCGGTAGTTTTTTTGTTTTAAAATATTGATTGTTTTACAATTTTAATTAACATTTTAAAAATTAAATTTCATGTTAAAAATCTGAAGTGTCATATTTTATATTTTGGAATATTTTAATGATGAATACTTTGATTTTTCGAACACATTATATTAACTCATTTTTACTTGAATGACCAACAATATGTACTTTTTATATATGGATAGGGTTAATACTTGCATGTTTTGTGTTAAAGTGTTACTTTTTAAATTTCATTTAAATCGCCACTTCATATTTAATTTTTAGTCTCAAATTCCGTAATATAGCATATTAAATTCCCCAAAAAACTTTTAAAAAGTAAAAAAAAAAACCGCCAAGTTTAAAAAAATGGAGAAATGTGTCAAAAATATTTATGATATCAGATTGCTAAACTTTTGCTTCATTTTAGTACACGCTACGCTTGGCGGCCATCTTGTCATGCTTTATAAATAAATTTATTATGTCTACTATAAGGCATTCCACGCAGTTTAATTGTATCCATTTTTTCCTAGACTATTCCGCAAATAATGTTCTACCATTTATTTATTATTTTTATTGAATGTAGAAATTGGTAGTTTGAAATGGTTATGAAGGATAATTATATTTTTTCCCAAAACGTGGTTGCCAAGCGCCAAGTGCAACAGAATTAAAAAATAGAAGCTTGACTATTTGGTATCATAACATTTATTAGATACAACTTTCTATTTTTTAATGATGTTTTTTTTTTCTTTCTTTAAGTTTGACGGCTTCTTTTTAACGTTTTTAAAATTTTTTGGCTTCTCAGTGCTTTTTTGAAACGGTAAATAATTTTATCGCTTATTTAGGTCGTTAGGTACGGATTAGAGAAAAAATTTGATAATGGAGAAAATTTGATAAAATTATCAAAATTTCTCCACTATTCGTTCTAAATTTATTTATTCTAAAACTAAATTTGCCACGTCTTTCAACCGTTTGCATTTCAAATCGAGTCTTCCCTATCATTCTATGGTTTTCCGTCTTCTGGTTCAGTTTTGTTGAGAACTTAAATTTAAACCATCCCATTCAACTGTTACCCCTTTATTTAGTTACATTCGTACCGATAAGTTTCAAAATGAAAATGATATTAATTGGCTTTTGTTTCAGGTATAGATTAGGCTAGGAAGCAAAGCATAATTAGAAGTTACTAACTATACACGCATTTTTTAATAATAACCACAGTACATTACAGAACATCAACACAGACATACGTATATCTCGATTTCATGCATGTAATAGCAATTGCAGTTCGGTTGAAGGGTGCAGCATCTATACGCAGTGCCGACATAAACGACAAGAGAGTGGTAGGTATTTAATTTAAACGTTTACAACAAACTAAATTAAGGACACAACATCGTGACAGAAGGCCATTTAATAATAACATCTTAAAGACATACGAAGTTTTAAAAACAAGGCCAGAGCGCTTCCGGGCGTTAGTACACCCTTCATCAGTGGCTACATGAAAAGCAAACATGGATCATTCATATATAGACCATATACGTAGCAAATTTGCATAAATAGATATAAAATATAATCGGAACTTAGTAAGTTGAATAGGCTAATAATTAATATAAATAAACCTAAAAAATAGGTACAAAATTCTTTAGAAAAACATATGTTAATTCTTTAAAAAACATATGGTATGAAGGGTGTACGAACATCCGAAAGCGCTCTGGCCTTGTTTTTTAAAACTTTGTACATCTTTAGGATGTTTTTATTAAATGACTTGTCTAACGATGTTGTGTCCTTAACTTAGTTGAAACAAACGTGATGCCAATTTGATTATTGTTTGCAACATATATCTTAAATCAAGTTGGGGTGTAAGGTATCCGCCACATTTCCCCTGAAAATAGTTATAAATTTTATATTTACAGTACTAAGCGTACTGTTGGCATTAGATTATCTGACCAAGCGTGTGATATCAAAAATTATAAATTTTCTACTGCTTTATTCCAGATTGTTATTAATTATAACATTATCCCTGTTTTTGATAAAAGTTTTCTGTTAACTATTGTGATAAACCACGTAATATTTTGTTTTTCGAATCCCTCTTTATTTATATTTATCATAACTCTATCGTAATTACGAAGCTGTTTAAAACCTCCGTATCCCATGGTGTCTCATTATCGACTTCTAGAGAGTTAAATCTTTCTTTTAAAAGTTTGAATTTTTAGACACCTAATTTTGTTATTAATTTCTACAGCTGTTATGTGTATTTTACTCCTGTGTGAATTTTATAATTCAATGGTTTCTGTTTTTTTATTAAATTTCATAATTAAATCATTTCTGGTTTTTTAAATTTCATAATTAAATGTTTCACGGTTTTTGACTGAGTATAAGAGCCTATGTATCTCCCCACTTTTCGCAATTGTCACTGACGATAGACGTCTGACGCCCGAAAGTGCTTTGGTTTTGGTGATTTTAACGTCTTATAAATGTGATAAAAAAAAGACTTTTATTATAAAGTGTTATTTTTTTTAACATTTATATTTCAGACGTGTCGCCGTACATTTTAGTATTACACACTGGTCCAAACGGGCGCGGTAGCCCATTGGTTAGCGCGCTGGATTTGCACTCGGTAGGCCCGGGTTCGATTCCAGCCGCTGCCAAAACTGCCGCCGTGTTCATGCGGAGTACGATCACGTTAAACATGTGGGTCCGAAAGTCCTTCCGAGAGGTTGGTGGTAGGGGAAGGAGGGTACGGTCCCTGTGGATGCCTCCCCCATTGGGTTCCGGTCTAAATTGGGCGGCACTTCCCGACTGTCCAAACAGTTACCTTACACCTTTCTGGTAGGTCGGACGGTCTGGGTTTCAACAACAACAACAACACTGGTCCAAACGAAATATGATGTTTCTGCTGTAGTCTGTTTATTATATATCAATTTTTCTGTAAAATTTCAATTTTTAAAATACTTCTAGCAGCGCACAGGACTGGTGATAAAACAGGTCGTATTTCATCCCCTTCGGACGAGGCCAAAAGTTCACTTCTTGAGGCAAGTCTACATGGAGCGCTTCAGATGGCAGATATTTCGGTGGAATGTCATTTTCCGAAAATGACGTCATCTGTCATCAGTTGCTTAGGCATTTATTTCGATTATGAACTGGTAATGGCATCGAAAATATTATCAGAGTTTGCAAGTACCCGTTTTTCTTTTTTAATAGTTTTATGATATATATATATATAGTTTTATAATATTTTTTATATTATATTATAATATTTATAATATAATAGTTTTATAATATAGTTTTATAATATATATATATAGTTTTATAATAATATATATAGATTTATCATAGCATAAAAAATGTTAAATCATTTAGGAAACGTGCCGTTGATTTTAGGTTTTTATAATTTGAATGCGTCTCCCACACTTATTTAATGCGTATTGAAGGGGGTGATCACACACATTATATATATACATATATATACTATATATATACAGGGTGTCCCAAAAGCTTGAAACGAGCTTTAATTCTTTACCTGTTGGAGATAAGTGGCCAATGTAAATTGCAAAAATGTTGAAAGTAAGGTAGGACATAAGACTACGTTAAGAAAATATCCCTCTCATTGCTTTTCAAAAAGTTACGCTTTTTAAATTTTATACGACCCCCTTAGACAAATTTGGTCAATCAGAAAGTTTTTATTTTTAATGCAACAAGATCATTAAAAAACTGCATATCTGTATCTTTAAAATTGCGCCAGTGATATTTAATTGAAAATTGAACATTGCGAATAGGGACCATATATCAAATTAGAAATGTAAATTTGTGACATATCACAAAAAATATAAAACTGGAGGATACATACATAGGAGACATTTTTGGGAATTCCGCGTGAGCTCACGATGCAATCACGGATTCTTCTTCTCTTTTCAATTATTAAGTACTTTTAGGTACCTTTTTTATCTAAACAATTTCCATCGTCAATTTGTTTATGATCCCTGTTTTTACTGATGGGACAGCCTTTCACATGGTACGGAAAAGTGGCATAGGTCAGATTTTTTCCTTTGTCATAATTCAGTTGATTTTATAGATACAGATATGCGGGTTTTTTTAATGATCTTGTTGCATTAAAAATAAAAATTTTCTGATTGACCAAATTTGTCTAAGAGCGTCATATAAAAATTAAAAAGTGTAACTGTTTGAAAATTAATGAGAGGACTATTTCATTAGCGCAGTCTTATTTTCTACCTTACTTTCAACATTTTTGCAATTTACATTGCCCACTTATCTCCAACAGATAAACAATTAAAGCGCATTTCAATCTTTTTGGGATTTTATATATGATCAAAGACTTTAAATATAAAATAACTAGCATATGCAACTAGCTACACTTTTCTATATGAAGTATGAATTATACAAAATTTGACGAAATTACGAATACTAGCATGTTTCCCAGTTGTTACACAATATTTTTTTTTTACTAATTCCTAGCTTTTCTTTTAAATTTGCTGTATTAAGCAATTTCAGCATTTCTAATGTAGCACATACATAAAGTACATTTTTTTCGACGATCTAGAATAAAAAACTCTGAATGAGGTAATTTAGGGTTTAAGATATTCAAACATACTGAAAGTACGAAACTACGGAAAGAAGGTTTCAAACGTGACTGCGGTTGAAAAACCATCACTCTAAAGTCCTTTAAAACAAAAAGAAAAAAAAAATCAACCAATCTAAAATAAAATATTGAAAACTTTATCTTTATGTACTTGACTATTCCCGCAAGTCAAATGTTTTTGATTCTGGATCTTTGTGTACTGAATATTTCCAGTCTCTAAAGAATCCTAAACCTGTGACATAAATAACATTTTCTGTCTTATTTGTACAGATTTTATTCCGGTGAGTGTTTGTGGTGTGGATTTCGTTCTTGAAAGAATACTTTAAGAATATTCTTGCAACAATTTTTTTGAAACACAAAAATCTAGTGTTTTCAACAATTGACTTTTCCGCAAATTTGCACAATGATATTTGCTAATTTGCATTGCTAATTTGCTATTTTGCTAATTTGCATTTTGAGAAACAATGAAAAAAATTAGAGTTTGCTATGAATAAAGCTGTAAATGAATAAACTTATTTTAGTTACAGATAAAACTAACTAGAGTGTAGCTCAACTCGACCTTTTTCATACCCGAATACATTTTTAGTAACTTTATTTTTCAAATTTTACAAGGAAAATTGTGAAGCATCGGTATTGTCGGTACAATTGATTTTAATTATAGCGTGCTACTTTAAAGGGTTTGAAAGAACCTCCGATTGATATCAAACTTGACAATGTGCCCTCTCAAATGACATCACGAACAATAAAAATTGTATCGCTGTGTGACGACGAGATTTCTTAATCTCTCGTCACTTCTGTGAAAATCATAAAAATCTGCATTATATTTTAATCTCCATATTTTTATACATCCTTGTAATATATTAATTCTGCCCTGGAACACCCTCTTGTCATATATTTATATGTTTAATATCTTAAATGCATCTATCTATTTAATCAGAAGCCTGTAGCCCTTTTATTAAAAGTATTTTCGGACAAACGCACTCAAAGAAGTTTTGACCGTTAATTTCAGGGTTATATTCTCACGGAAGTTTTATGTAGAGGTTGTACATGTCTTGAGTGACGCAATCAAGTGCAGGATTTCGATATTTGCAGCGAAATTATTGGTGGATTCTTGGGACCCCGTGTCGAGGCTTGCGGACACATTCCTGGGAATTGTTTCATAGAGAGAATGATTTCTAATTGGCTAATTACTGGTTTGCTCTTCTTGGAGGTTCGCGGATGGATTCTGAGCCCGAAATGGCTTTTTGTGTATAAAAAGGGAGAGTTGGAGAGCTCGGCGCGCATTTTCCTATCTGACTGCCTACGACTTTAGGTCGTTCGAGATCGTATTTTGCGTTAATCACGACGCAAGCGGGAGTCTGACACCAAGTCGATCTCTGCTTCTGTGAGCATGAGGAAATGTTGCCGAGGCAATCGAAGGAGGATCCCGAAGACCTGCTGGGTCAGGCGAATTCATCGTCGCAGAATGATTCCATACTCCTCTCCTACGACGACGCGCCGGAGCTGTCCGGAAGTCCTACTGCCGGGTCGAGATGATGGCAGAACGAAGTGCAGTAATGAAGCCAGGCCCTGACCGGGCCTTTGCAGTCTACCTGTAAAAGAGACTGCCGTCCATTTATCTGAAACGGCTACTGCCGTGGGTAATGCTGCTGATGTTTGTGCAACGATATTTTCGGTTGACAGCTGCTATTTTTCACAACAATGATAGAAACTAGTAAATCTCGTGATTACTGAGCTATAAATGTATCCTTTTATTCCTCATTATGCCAAAATTTGTTATTCAAATATTATATATGTCAAATGTTTCTGCCATGTTAAAAAAATATAAAATTTCGAATTAATTTTGATATTTTCGCTCGAATTAAAAAAATAATTCTATCTAGTTCTACATTTTTAACAACAGAGCCGGTTATAAAGTTTCGTGAAAATTCATTAATATTTGCGGCCGCTATTGCGCACACAAGAAACAGACTACAAACATACAGGCAGACAGACATCACTCCAAAAATAGTCAAAATGTGTTCAGGAGGTGTTAAAACATATATTGACATCAAAATATTAAATTCCAAAGTTTTTCTGAAAACAATAATTTCTCTATACTATATTACATAGTATGAGAAAGCAGAAATAAGTATACCAAATTTTAGGTAAGTGGCATGATTCTGTTGACAGTCACCATGTTTCGTGTTGAAAAGGACAGTTTCTAATATTTTTAAAACGGCTCATTATAAGTCTTAACAATGACAAAGTAGCCACACATTTCTGGTAAAAGCATTTATTCAAAATTATTTCATTTGACAATGGACAATATATTTAATTTATTTTTTTCTTTTCATTTTAGATTTGAAACGTGAAATAGCCCAAGATCAAGATATCATTTATTTTTAATTAAAAATTAGATTTATGTTTCTAATTCCATAATTTCTATGTTATTTCTCTAATATGTTTTCTGTATTTGTACCAGATTGTAAAAAAATACGTTTTAAATGAGCACTACGCTTAAATACAATGTGCAATACAGCAAGCAATAAAATACATACAGTATATAAAAACGCTTAGAAAAAGAAATTAGAATAATGTCCTAACTTTGGTAATTCTTCTCGGATTTAAGCTATTTTTGACACAATACTTATATTAATGAAACAATTGTACATTTTAAAATTCAAATTAGTATCTTAAGATTCATGATTTTAGCAAATCATGAAAACACACTGAATTTTTAATCACCCACTTCGCTTCAGAGACAGCCTTTCAGCCTGTCTGAAAACCGTTCGCGATGTTCTCAAATATAAGTTAATTGAGAACTTTGAAATAGTTTTACGTGTTATCATCCGGAAAAGTGCCAAATAAGCAATTAAATGTTAAAGGAAGTGTGCCGTGAATCTTCTCCACCATATTTTCAAAATGAAAAAGTAAATTCATTGTATTATATAGGGTGTCCCAAAAAGATTGAAACTCACTTTGATTCTTTACCTGTTGGAGATAAGTGAGCAATGTAAATTGCAAAAATGTTGAAAGTAAGGTAGGAAATAAGATTACGTTAATGGAATAGTCCTCCCATTAATTTTCAAAAGTTGCACAATTTTTATACGACCCCCCTTAGACAAATTTGGTCAATCAGAAAATTTTTATTTTCAATACAACAAGATCATTAAAATAAACCGCATATCTGTATCTTTAAAATCAACTGAATTATGAACAAGAAAGATCAATCATGCTTAAAGCATTGATTATGAAACACTTTCCAACTTCAATGCAATTTTATTTAAACAAGTCTAAAATGCAATACATTCCTCGGTAATATTTTGAAACTTATCACAATACTGCATTAATTTATTATATTTGAAAACTTAAACCTTCATCGAAAAAAATGAACTTCATTCAAATGACGGCATTGAAATATAAATTGCCTGGTTTAAACATCTCTAAAATGTTATACATTCCTCGGTAATAGTTTTAGAATTATCATAATACTACGATAATTTATTATATTTGAAAACTTCATCGAAAACAACTGAAATTAATTCAAATGACGTCATAGAAAAAATAACACGCCTGGAGCTCTCTATAAAAACAGGATTTCATTCATAACTTTCTCCCATTCATTTCATTCATCACAATACTATAATAATTTATTTTATTTAAACATTTTGTTTAAGATCATGGTGCCACAAAAAATTAAACTCTATGCTTGAAACTTCATCGAAAAAAATCGTCCTTCTCTTTATGAAATCAATTAATATTTCATTCATATCAGCTATGGAAAATTCATGAGCTAAATACTTTTGCGTTAAAAAAATACAGCAATTCTTATACAACTCATCCTACATATTTTGCTTTTTACATTTTACATAAGTGAAAAATAGGCTTCGTTGTAGAAATAATCAAATTTAGATGATCATTTAAACTCAAATATATTGTCATTGCGTTGTTTCAGTATGTAGATGCACAGAATTTAAGCAAAAATAAAGTAGTTTTAGGACGGATACAACACTCAATATGAATTAAAAAGAACTTAAAAAATCACGATTTTGAAACAAGATGGATGCCATATATCATTTTGAAGTGGGTCATGTGATCGTTTCATGTCATGGTCACGTGATCTTTTCATATAAGAGGTGTAATTATTATTTTAATTTTTATTTAAAAAACTACTGAATATATTTCGCTGAATTTTTTTTTATATATTTTATGGAACAGTTTGAATATTACCTAAAATTTTCGAAGCAATTTGTGAATCTTAAATTCGCTAAAAAAAATGTTTGAAAAATTAGGTCCCATAGGGCTCAATGTATTTCATTTCTTCGACCCGGGTTCAATCCAAAACTAATTGGGTGATATTATTCATTTATATTCCCATAGGTTCTACAGACCGTCTGAACAACATACTAAAATTCCATTTTGATTAAGTCATTTTTACGGCAGTTATCGTGCTAACGGACAGACAGACAGAATGAACAAAGTCATAAACACTTTTCAACTTTGTTGTAAAGTGTTAATAAAAAGACAAAAATCTGACTTATGCCACTTTTCCGTACTATGTGAAAGGCTGTTTCGTAAGTGAAAATGGGGATCATAAACAAATTGATGATGGAAATTGTTTAGATCAAAAATACGTTAATATGTGTCAAAATGTTTTATCACAAATGCATCTAAATAAAGCATTACACAGACAGAGATCATATAAAGCAGTGGTACCCACTACGCGGTTGGGTATCCTATATATTATCATCTAGTTTTATATTTTTGTGATATATCCCAAATTTACATTTCTAATTTGTTATACGGTCCCCATTCACAATGTTCAATTTTCAATTAAATATAACTCGCTCAATTTTAAAGATACAGTTATGCGGGTTTTTTTAATGATCTTGTTGCATTAAAAATAAAAATTTTCTGATTGATCAAATTTGTTTAAGGGAGTCGCATAAAAATTTAAAAAGTGTAACTTTTTGAAAATTAATGGGTGGACTATTTCATTAACGTAGTCTTATTTCCTACAATTTTTGCAGTTTACATTGCCCACTTATCTTCAACAGGTAAAGAATTAAAGCGTGTTTCAATCTTTTTGGGACACCTTGTATAGGGAAATCCATGTGCTTCCCATATCAGATTTTTATCTTTGAATTTGAAACGGTTTTTGGTATTCAGAGCTTTGATTAAATGTGTTGGTGTCACATCGAGTGACCAATAGCCACCCACTATGTGCGAAGTTGCTAGTTCTCAGACATCATTTGCTTTTTCAAGCAGTACTTTAAACTAAGCCTGTCTTAAATAGAATTAAATTCTGCCAAATATCAAGAACTAATACATTCCAATCGCTAACTGCTATTGATGGATGGCTAACCACTGGTTTGATTTTTCTTCTACTTCCATTATTCAAAAGCAGTTTTTAATTTCCATTTGATTTCCATTGGCGCTTTTCACATCGATAAAATTTCCAGAAATCTGGTTAATGGTTTGGCTGAGACGCCACGTTTCTCAAAGTTATAGCAAGACCGCATGTAAGTGTTTTCTGTCTTACTCATTTCCTGCACCGCACTTTGCGTTTATGTAATCATGACTTATTCGCACTGAAGAAGGAAATCCAAGAATTTCGTATTCATGTCATCTATTTACGACACTTTATTTGAGTAGGATGTTACGTTGCTAGCAAGTTATGTATTGTTAGTGCGCAAAATCCCGTTCTGCATTTACTCCCGACAATATACCACACATATCGCATCCAAATCGGCGAAATCCAATTTTGCATCTATCATCAAATTATTCGTGGACTATAGTTTCTGTTACTTTTTATGGTAGCAACTCTCAACCTCAAAATATACAAAAAATGTATGAAGTAGCTTTCATATGATAGCAAGTGGCATGTGATTTGTGTGACACTTAATTTTCAATGGAACTCTGAAGAATTTTTATATATTTCTGTCTTCTTATTTAGTACAGTCTTACAAATTTTTGGAAAAATCCAGAAGTACATCTCCATAAGTAGAAATCCTTAGTGAACCCCACTCCCCTCCGAATTTCGTTGCTGAGTTCATATCAGCCAACAGCTAACTTTCTATAGCCAATCATGAAACATTTTGTTTCAAGGAAAATTTCAAGGAAAGTTAAAACTTTGTTTCAAGTTTTAACTCGGAAGTGATATATCTAGAACAAGACGTGGGAATCTATAGTATCTTTGTGTATAGCAAATGCTAAAACAATGTTCCAAGGAAAATTATTGAATCATAAGTGGAAAAGGAACCGAAAGAGGAAACCTTAGTGAACCCCACCCACTTCTTCCGGAGTTCTATGCTGAATCTACATCAGTTACCATTTGTGCTCTATCTATAGTCGATCCTGATAAATATATGTTGCAAGGAAAATACAGATTTTTGAACAAAATCCTTAGTAAACGCTCTACTTCTTTTAAAATCTATACTAACCATTGCCTAAGTTCTATTTATAACAAATCCGGAAAAATATATGTTTTAAAGATTTTTTAAGCGCGAAGTGGGAAAATCAGAAGTGGGAAAACCAGAAGTGGGAAAACCAGAAGGGGGAATCTCTAGAGTTCCCCCTAGCCTCTTGGGAATTTAATGCAGAATTTATATCAGTCATCATTTAAGATCTATCTATAGCCGATCATGTGAAATATATCTTTTAAGGAAACTGTAAATTTTGAAGTCTGAAGCAACATCTCCTAGAGCCAGTAGTGTAAATTCTTAATGAGTCACCTATACAAATTGTGTACTCCTTGCAAAAATTATTCAGACCCTCTATCATATTTGATTTTCCTTGTTTTGTAGATTTTTCATATCTTCTTCTACCTCGAAAAATATAATTGGGATCCGAGCGCCCATTATAGCCTTGACCCAACTTGAGTGGTATCCATCTATCCTATGGCAAAGCTCCCCCAGCCATTTGCATAAAGACGCTGATTAAGTGATTAGCATAAAACTTCCTTACTCTCCACAGATACTTTAGATTTGTATATGCCACATGCGCAGCACTTCTACCCTGGCTCTTATAAGCGGGCCTCAGAACTTTAACAGCATCATTCAGACTTTCGTATTTCGGATGCTGCCTGCACGCGCGTTATGATGTAGCTCTATTTTAATAATGTTCCTTAATCTAAGTAATGTTCCTGTAAATATAGTTAGTATGTTCTTTTAAATAAATCTATGTTTTATGCTTGCCACTGTAATGGATACTCTTCAACATCGCACATTCGCCTTATGTATGGTCTTACGCCATTAGCTCTATGGGTGGCCTTGCACTTCCTCCCTCTGGAATATGACGCTTTATCCATACCAGTCATCATCTAAGCTCTCTCTCTGTAGCCAATCCTTAAAAATATACGTTTCAAGAAAATGTTTGAACTGGAAGAGAAAATTCTTAGTGAATCATCCCACCTTCTCTTGAATTTTATGCTGAATCCATATCAGTTATTCTCTGAGTTCAATCTATCTACAGTTAATCTTGAAAAATGTATGTTTCAAGGAGAAGGATACTTTTTAACCGGAAATGGAAAAAGAACCGGAATTGGAAATCGTTAGAGAATACCCTTACCTCCTCCAGAATGTGATTGTAAACCGATATAAGTCCTTTTTTAAGCTTTATTTGTAGATCTTGAAAAATATATGCTTCAAAAATATTTTGTAGTGAAGACAATAGCATGTCAACATTTTTGGCCCCAATATGGAATAATAACTTCAACATCAGAAATTAACGTTTTTTAAATTTGTAAAAATATTTTTAAACAACCCCGTAGTTAAGGCCCGTCTCTCTTTTACCAAACATTTTTCGTGAGTAAGTTTGGTACTAATTTTTCACTGATTTTACTTTTAAAATAAAAAAAAGTAGTAAAATGACAGATATTTACAACGTGTAAGAATGATAAATATGTCGCTAATGACATTTTGTTTTCATCATAAGTGCACGCTTAATTTCGACTCTTTATCATTCTTTAGTCTGTATGTAAAAAGTAACATGCATTCTTTTTGTAATAAATCAGTTAACAAATTATATTACTAATAAAAAATTAGAAA
Organism: Amaurobius ferox; assembly: GCA_951213105.1. Taxonomy (NCBI): domain Eukaryota; kingdom Metazoa; phylum Arthropoda; class Arachnida; order Araneae; family Amaurobiidae; genus Amaurobius; species Amaurobius ferox. The sequence goes on along the minus strand of OX578133.1, from coordinate 81,038,821 downwards.
AGTAAACTCATGCTAAACTTTTGCTCTTGATTTTACTGTAAAAAATGTGGTGATATATTGCATGAAAGTTTTCCCGTGTTATTCAACATTATTTACTGCAGAATTGATTTTTTTTAATTGCATTTCTGACATTTCTATATAAATGGATTCTTTCTGTTGTTCTAACATTTATTATCTTTTAGATTTTTTGGCTAAAGAAACATTTGTTTCAGATAAAAAAAAAATAATAATAATTAAAAAATGTGAATGCGATGATGATAGCAAAATGATTTAGAAACTAAGAGACGTAAAGGAATTATCCTTCGTTCAGGCTATATTGTAGATTCCTACCTTGATCCCATAACTCGAAGTTATGTCAAATTAAAGTGATATAACTCCAAATTTTGTAGTAATTGATACAAAAGGGCCTTACGGTCAAGGGCAATAACCCACTGATGCAGGGAGTTAACTATTCACTCAAGAAAAACACAGCAGCTAGCTGCGTAAATAAATATAGACAGATACTAAAACAGCCAGTATTGAACATTCCCGTTATTTTACAAACATAGATCAATGATGATCATTGGCCGGGACTGGTGATATATCTATCTTTACATAATTAGTGGAATAGCTATAAGTCGTCGATGCGTACCCAACTTTTTCTTAGAACATCTTGTTCTGGCCAACTAGTGATACTGTATACTCACGATCATAGTTGTATCAATATTAGTGATCACGGACCTGCACTTTCCATCCATTCCACTCACAAATCGACTCGAATCCTATCTTTTTCTAACTTCCAACCAAACTTTTATCCAACTACCAACCAGACTTTAACCTCAAGAGAACCTCAGCTAGATTCTTAAAGAAAACCTCTACTAATTTTCTCATCCACGATCCGAAACTAATCCAGTTGTCATGCAGGACCGCAGAATGTTACTTGACATATGATTTCCAATCTAGTGCTACAAACATATGATTTTCAACCTATTGTTTATTAACGAAAGCAGAACATAAAAAAAAAATACTTTTTTTCTCTTATATATTCATATAAAATGCATTTTCTCTTATATATTCATATAAAATATTCATATATATAAAATATTCATATATATAAAATATTCTTATATATTCATATATAATGCATCTCTTATATATTCATATAAAATATTTTCAGCATTAGAGCTTCGGTGACAAAAATTTTGCCATAATATTGTCTTTCCGAAAAACTTTTTCTTGAAGCATCTACGAGTATTCTTCATGATCTACTAAGAGCAGAAATTAGATAATGACTCATACAGATTCAGTATCCAATTCCAGAGAAGATCGGGGGATTTATTAAGGATGTCCACTCCCAATTCTTCTTACATTTCCGATTCAAATATTTTTATTTTTCTTGAAATATCTGTTTCTTAAGATTAGCTATAGATAGAGATTATATGCAAACATATATTAATTTAGCATCAAACTCTGAAAAAATGTACAGTGGTGTACTAAGAATTTCCAGCTGCATTTATATTTCTTTTTGCAGTTCAAAATTTTTCTTGAAACATCTATTTCTCAAGATTGGCTCTTTATTGAGTTTAGATGTTGACTGATATGGATTCAGCAAAAATGTCACAGAGGGTTGGGGGCTAGCTAAGGACTTCCACTTTCGATTCTGGATATGTCAATCGCGATTAAAAAGTTTACATTTCCCTTGTAATATTTTTTTCTCAGGATCAGCTATGCAGAGAATCCAAAAACAAATTGAAACGCGCTTTAATTCTTTATCTGTTGGAGATAAGTGGGCAATGTAAATTGCAAAAATGCGGAAAGTATGGTCGGAAATAGAACTACGTTAATGAAATAGTCCTTACATTAAATTTCAAAAAGTTACACTTTTTAAATTTTTATACGACCCCCTTAGACAAATTTGGTCAATCAGAATTTTTTTTATTTTTAATGCAACAAGATCATTAAAAAACCGCATATCTGTATATTTAAAATTGAGCGAGTTATATTTAATTAAAAATTGAATATTGTGAATGGGGATCATATATCAAATTAGAAATGTGAATTTGTGACATATCACAAAAAAGATAAAACTGGATGATAATACATAAGATACCCAATCGCGTAGTAAGAACCACTGCTTTATATGATATCTGTCTGTGTAATGTTTTATTTAGATGCATTTGTGATAAGAAATTTTGACACATTAACGTATTTTTGATCTAAACAATTTCTATTGTCAATTTGTTTATGATCTCTATTTTCACTGATGAAACTGCCTTTCACATAGTACGGATCAGATTTTTTCCTTTATCATAATTAAGTTGCTTTTAAAGATAAAGATATGCGGGTTTTTTTAATGATTTTGTTGCATTAAAAATAAAAATTTTCTGATTGGCCAAATTTGTCTAAGGAGGTCGTTTAAAAATTTAAAAAGTGTAACATTATGAAAATTAATGGGAGGACTATTTCATTAACGTAGTCTTATTTCCTATCTTACTTTCAACATTTTTGCAATTTGCATTGTCCACTTATCTTCAACAGTTAAAGAATTAATGCGCGTTTTAATCTTTTTGGGACACCCTGTATATAGAGCTTAGATAAGATTGATATCAAATTCCGGAGGGAATGGGAATTTACTAAGGATTTTTAGATCTTGGTTCGCTTCCAGTTCCAAAAATTTCTTGAAACATATATTTCTCAGGATTGACTACAGATAGCGGATTCAGCATCGAATATTGATAGTCTGAATCCACTATCTATTGTCATCGATTATAGATAGTGAATTCAGCATCATAGCATATGTGATTCAGCACCGAATTTGGGAAAGGGTAGTGACTACTAAGGACTTCCATATTTGGTTCTGGAGATATTAATTCCGGTTCATTTAAAAATTAATATGATTGTACGAAATAAGTTTGCAAATAAGTATAACAATGTTCAATCCTATCGGAAATTATGTGTATACACCACTTCCCACCATATGAAGTCTCTTTCATAATTTTTTGTTAATTATTTTTCAAAATAAAAAAATATTTTTCTGCCTCTCATGGAAGTGGTTAATTTGTATTACCTTTTCCAAGGAAAGCTGTAAAGTTTTCAGTATTTTGTTTCGGTCTGATAAAATATGAATTGCAATTCCTTTTGAAATCTACAACAAGCAACTTACGTTACTGGTGAATATTTCTCGCTGCTATGTAGTTTAAGCTCTCTCAGCAACAAATAGCTGGCCGATTAGCTGAAAGTTAAGTGCTATTCATTCATGGAGTGCTCGTCGGAGCGTTGCTGAAGTTACCATAGCAACCCCACCTTGCTGATGTATCACAAATGTGACCAGGGAAGAGAAAATATATTAAATGCAGAATCAGGATCTAATTTAGATTAGCTCTTGATTTAACTACACTTTATCTGACTAAATTGGATCTTTGATGTTAGTTGTTTGTTCTGAAGAATAGGCAATCGTTATGAGATATGTATAGCATACAAAGGCTTTCCTAGAGACTTCGCTTAGGGAGAGTATATGATAGTGTACTCAATGGTGTCACCTAAAATTTTTTACAATCGGTGTCGTCGTATATATATATATGTGTGTGTATATATATATATATATATATGTGTATATATATATATATATGTGTGTGTATATATATATGTGTGTATATATATATATATGTATATAGATATATATATATATAATATATATATATATATATATAATATATATATATATAGTGAAACCTGTCTATAACGATAAACCTGTTTATAACGATATTTTCCATGGTCCCGGCGGATTTCCTATAGTTTTATTGTATATCGAACTTGTCTATAACAATAATTTGCTTTTGAGTGAACGTGTATATAACGATAATTTTAAGCATTTCAAACTTTTTCTCTGTGTTGTGTCCAAGACTTTTTGAATTTTGGACCAAGACTTTTAGAATGGCAGACTTCACACAAAGGCTGAAGTTCATCCTAAAGGGGGGAAATGTTCTATGTACCGACTATATGCCAAGATTACCAAACCCTTTGCCATAAATGTTAAACCAGCATGTGACATGATCTTTGGCAGTTGGAGTTCTGTGCAGTCAACTACCATACGAAATTGTTGGCGGAAGGCAGGTTTTAATTTCAGCTCGTGCAGTGATGAAGAACAGTCTGACAGCGATGAGAATTCTCAACATATTCTTTCGGAAGAAGAAAATTGTGTGCTGCACCTAAGTAAATCTTTGAATGCATTTAAAGTTTCCACGAATATGCACTCTTCAATAAATCCAGAAGACTATTTGAATTTGGATGAAGGTTTATTAGTGTTCAGTGGGAGCACCGATGAGGACATAATAGTAGAACTGAAAGAAAATGATGATGTTAGTGAAGTGGAAGATGAGTGTGGAACGGAACCACCACCCAACACAGCAGCTGAAGATGCTGTTAAAAGAATCAAAATATTACAGAATTTTATTCCTACTTTACCAAATGTTCCAGATGTATATCTAAATTCGCTAAAAGCTTTAAAAAATATGTGTATGACGCCTGCATTCTCTGCAAAATCCAAGCAAACGAAAATATTGGATTACTTCGCATGTTAAATTTTCCTTCGTCCTATTTAAGGATTCGAATTGTGTACGGTACGTAATTCATTTCCGTTTCGACGTATTTTTGATTTTTGAATTAAAAATATAACTCCAATTTTATTTTTATCAATATAATTATCCATGTTTTAATTGCGTATTAGACAAGTAGTTAAAGTGTACGCCGTGTTACATTTTCGAACTGCAATTTGAATCCTTTGATTTAGGTTCATAAGATACTACATATGTTTCATATTATTTTCTTAATCTGTAATACATTCATTAGAAATGTAAGTTCACCATAATACTGTAGTATTATTCATACATGCAAGTTCAACATATATTATTATAATAACGTCACACCCATGTTAAATAACTTCCATTATAGAGTGTAGCAAGTTCAGCCCTGTCTATAACGATATTTTTCTCGGTCCCTTGAATATCATTATTGACAGGTTTGACTGTATATATATAGTATATATATATATATATATAGTATATATATATAGTATATATATATACATATATAATAGAAGATTTTTATGATTACTTGTAATATATATATACCCGAGAAATACCAAAGAAAATTGATATATATATAGTATATATATATATATATATATATATATATATATATATATATATGTATATATATGTATATATATGTATATATATGTATATATATGTATATATATGTATATATATATATATATATATATATATATGTATATATATGTATATATATAGTATATATATATATATATATATATATTTATATATATATATATATATATATATATATATATATATATATATATATATATAATAAAAAAAATGAGATTGAAAATGGATTAATACAATTAGAAGTTGTGTGTTTACTGGGTTGTAGAGAGGTCAAGGGGGATTGCGACCCCTTTTCCTGGTTTAAGCATGCTTTTAATCAAAGGAAACACTCCCAGAAACCACTACACGCCCGAAACAACAATCAACAGTATGCCAGGGGAAAAAAACGGATTCCCGAAATGAAGATCTTAAAGTCACAAGAACATATAAAAGCATATAAAATGAAATGAAACAAGTATGAATAAAAATATATTCTAACCATGTATGAAGTTTTAAAAAGGATGTTCGTAGATGCGCTACGTCGTAAGAAGTCCATAGAAGAAACCCATGATAAATTCCAGATGTAGAGATAGATAAGCTCATGGTTACAGAGTATCTAATTCCAAACGGGTAGAGTTGAGTTGTAGCAAATCATCACAACTTTTAATTGTACTCTACAACTCCGTAAACACACAACTTCTAATTGTATTAATCCATTTTCAATCTCATTTTTCTTATTGTACTTTGAGGCTTAGATAGAGCAGCAAATGCGCTTTACTATTCCTTGGATTTTACATTTTATATTTCATTTTGATTGTACTTGAGGAATATATATATATATATATATATATATATATATATATATATATAAACATATAAACATATGTTACGGTAATAGAGATAAACTCGGCGGTTATGCATGAACGCCAATTATTTTGGTAATTAATAAATTTGATTCATATATTGTAAATTAATCACATTTACAGGTGATTATGCATACTCGCCAGTTCGTAGTGGTAAATATGATAAACCTTACTTAATTAATCACATTTACTGGACATTATGCATAATAGCCAGTCTAGGAGGATAAATTGGATAAATAATCGAGTCTCTTTTAAAAATCAGAAGGAGAAAACACCGGTACAGGCAACATTTCCTATGGCATGAATATACTGTGAAATATATGCTAAAATTTGGAAGAGGTTCCCAGATTCGGCGATTTATGGCCAATTTGGCGACATTTGGACTTTTCGGAGGTTTCAGAAAACGTTGAAATAACGAATATACGAGATACGAGAGATTTCTAGAAATGTCTTTAGAGAGTCTATAAAAAGAGTCATCAGTCAGTTGGAGAGGGATTGATGGGTTACGACCTACATTAAACTGTAACATATATATATATAATAGTTAAAGTACTTCAAAAAATTAAAAAATGTAAGAAGGAAAATGTAAATTAAAAATATTTAATTTATTGCTCGAATTGCAGTATATAAAAACATGAAATTATCAATAAAACTTGAAAAACAACAAAAAAAAAAGAAAAAAAAGAATAGATGTTATAAAACATCTAAATATATTATGAGTAAACAATGGAAGATATTTCATTAAAGTATAAATTTTTCAAGGGTTTACAATTATTAAACCAGAGGAAGTAAGAAACATAAATAAGAGAAGAAATTAATGAATAACAATGGATAGAAGTTTAAAAACGTACAAAGTCAGCAGGAGGTGCATTCAAGTTTTAACTTCCTAAATTTTCTTTCCATTTAAAATCATTATTACTGCGTATAAAAGGCTATTTTGGGCCCCTAAGACCGTTAAAATATATAATTAGGATACAATAAAAAATAATGAAAGGAATTTAACTAAAATTGAAATATGATATTATGTCACATAGCCACTTACTCACCTCGTGTTAAAATGATAATAAAATTCTGTAACATTTGTAGTTGATTCATAAGTTATTGTTCATAGAAAATGTATAAATACACTTAATTAATTATAACCAAAATTATTATTTTAGCCAATTTGCAGCCGGTTTCTGAATTCACTCATATTTTAACAACATATTCCCGGAAACTAGAGGAAATCGGCTGCATGCCACCACTGGGTGTACTGAAATACATGTTAGCACACATTTTATGTCTAATACTTGAATAGCATATTATGTAGTGGAATTAACACTTAAAAAACATTTTATAAGACAAAAAATTAATATATTCTAAGTTTACACTGAAAAATTGTTAATACAGTGCTGTAAGTGTTAACACTTGTAATTCTTTACTTCTAATTTAGAAATACCTCAATATTTATACGTTCTCAATAATTACACACATACTTTACACGTTCGAGTGGATCGGATGGTCTGGGTAAAAAGAACAGAAGAGAGCGAATGAAATTAATAACTTCTAAAACAACCATTTTCAAGAACATTGTAGTATTTGGGAAGTTGCTAAAATTTTAGGGATATGATAATTAAATTTTTATTTACAAAATCGAGTAAAGATACTTAGAGGATGATATAAATGGCAGTTCTAAAGATATTTCACAATTTTGTAATATCTGTAGATTCTTTTATACGATAGTATCATTCAAAAGAACTCTAAATATTTTATATAAGTCTAAAATACAGAATTTCTCTACATGGGTCCTTGATCCTTCGAAACACATTTTGTATATGATTTTGAAAGTGTTATCTTTTACTATGTTTTGAGACGAAAAAATGACTTTGTGAGGTGTATATAATCTTTGGCTTTGATTTCACGTTATCAGTTATGTTTTACTTTAAATTCACAACTTCTTATTGGTTCGGTCATGTAGGCCAAACCTGAGCCAGCTAACAATTTCTGCTATCCTGTAATCGAACAGGATAAAGTTTGTTTTCGAGTAGGAGAGAAAGGAGCTTGGTTTGAATTGGGTGTTGAGTATGTTCATGTGAGTGTGCGTAGTAGTTGTGAGTTCACACGTTAGCAAACTCTAAGAGGAGCTAGCAAGAGGCACTAGGCGAGATGTGTACTATCATGATTAGCAGGATCTAGTCCACAAGAGTGCCGTCTAAAGTATCCCAAAACAAGAATCCCAAATTTTCGAATGAAGATTTGAAAAAATAATAAAAATCGGAACCATTAATAATGTTACGTATGCAATTATTTCTTACGTAATGTTTCAATAGAAAACTATTAACACGAACATTAGAAAGCTAACATGAAACTTTTTTCACATAATACACTTTTTTCAAATACATGCATCAAAAATTCACATAAAATTAAAACAAGAAATGCCTAAAGCAATGATTATGAAACACTTTCCAACAACTGAAACGCAATTTTATTTAAATATCTCTAAAATGCGATACATTCATCGCTGGTATATTTTGAATTATCACAGTACTACAGTAATTTATTAGTATTTAAAAATTTAAAACTTCATGGAAAAAAGTGAACTTTATTCAAATGACGTCATCAAATGTAAATCGTCTGGCTGTTTATGTAAAAGCAATGATTATTTTTTTCGTATCACTTTTATTCCAGACTCCTGAGCTAAATAATTTTGTGTGAAAAAATCAGCAATTCTTATACAACTGATCTTACAATCATTTGTTTGCGTTCTGCATCGATTAAAATTAGGCTTCGTTGTGGACGTAATCAAAGTTTGATGGCCATTTAAACTCAAAAATATTGTAATTGAGTTAGCGCAGAATATAGATGAATAGAAAATACGCAAAAATAAAGCGGATTTAGGACGGATCCAACACTAAATATAAATTTATAAAAGAACTTTAAACGTAACTTTAAACGTAACACTGGGAAAAAAAGATGGATGACATATTTTATTTGAAGTAGGCCACGTGATCTCTTCATATAATATGGGTGTAATTATTATTTTAATTTTTATTTAAAAAAACTATCGAACACATTTTGATGAAATTTTTTATATATATTTTACGGGATAATTCGAATATGTTCTAAAAATTTCGAAGCCATTTGCGAATTTTAACTTTGCTTAAAAAATGTTTGAAAAATTAGGTCCCATAGGGTGCAATGCATTTAACTTTTTCAATCCCGGTTCAATCCAAAGCTAATTGGACGATATTATTCAGTTACATTTCCAAATGTCCCACAGACCGTCTCAATAGCATACTAAAATTTCATCTTGATAAAGTTTTTTTATGGCAGTTATCGTGCCAAAGTGCAGACAGGCAGGCAGACAAAATTAACAAAGTCATAAATACTTTTCAACTATGTTGGAAAGTCTTAAAAAGTATTTTCTATTGTATATATGTCCACTTTTCATTTGTAATGTTATGAGATAAATGTGTTAACATAAATTTCGTAGATTTAGTTGGTTGCATTCACCAGGAAACAACTTTGTGTAACAGTATTGTATTTTGTCGTCTTAACTATTCGATAGCAGTCATTTATATCTAAGAAATGTTCGTTTTCTACGTTTGTCTGTAACTTATTGTCTACTTGTCTGTACTCTTGGCGGTGAATTTGGCGAATCTGAGTGTTAATTTACTAAATATCGCTAACTTGACAATATTTCGCCCCAGAATAGAGAAAATATTGTCAAAATTGCAAAAATAACGTTGAGTTAACGAAAATGAAGCCCAGTTGATGAATTAATTATTAAAGTATTGCGATGAATGGATGATATTGCTTATTATGGAGGATATTAATATTGATAATTGCCGATTCCGAGTTGTGTGAAATAGAAGGCAGTTGGGTATTTGCAAATAGTTTTACATATTGTCATTCAGAAAAGCGCCTAATGTACAATTCAACGTTAAAAGCATTGTGCTGTGGATATTATACCGTATCATTTTTTGTCTGTAAGAGAAGTGTGCGTGTCTGTCTGTGAAAACCGAAAAACTATTTGCCCAAATTTAGTAAAATTTGGTAAGAAAGTTACTTGTGCGTTACCTTGGTATTGATAAGATTTTGGTACGATTCGTGAAAAAGCTGCATTTTTGTGCGAAATTCCCCACAAAAATCGTCAAAATATAAAATAAAATACATCATACGGTCAAGTGCATAAATTAAACACTTGTTTTATACGTAATTTTTGACGACGAAGATAATGAAACCAACCAAATCACTCTACGATTAACCTTTCTCGAGATATTTAAGTTTTTCGCATTTTTGTGACGTCGCCTTTGAAAATACGCCCAGTCGCCCAATGAAACTGAAATTTGAACTGAAAATCCAGTGTAATTTTAAATTAGTATCCGTGCATTTGTGCAATTAAATTCAATTTAACGAATTATGAGAAAATGAAAATGAGTTTGGTTTTGTAGGGAAAGTTATGTGCTGGCCGTATCAGATTTTTTCTAATTATGCCTTACTTCTAGAAAGCAGTGCACTAACGATTACATACTTTAATACTTTAATGCGAAAAGCAATCGATAACGACGTGTCGGCACAATGTGTGAGCCATGTAGATTCGTTGTCATTTGATGTCTAAAACAAATCTGATGCGGACAGCACATCACTTTCCTTATATAATGCAATGAATTTACTACTCTTACAGTAAAAAAATAATTTATTCTTATAGTAGATACTTATATTATTTCCAAGATTTTGAATTTTCGTCAATTAGTCGTCATTTTCATTGATTTAGCGTTATTTTTATGCATTTGGCGAGATTTTCGTTAATTTGGCAACAATTAAAAAGTCGCCAAGTTGGCGACATTACGCCAAATACGTCGCCAAAATCTCGCCAAGCATTATGGATGGAGAAATAAGTTATTCTTATAGCAGATAAATTACGATTGGCTTTCAAATACAAAAGTATTATTCAATTGAGTATTATTCAAGTTCTCATGAATTGCTCATGAGCTAGATCCACGAGAATGATGTCACCAAATTTATCGCATGATGTTACATATGAAAAGTGAATGTGTTTCTCAACAGTTAATATTTTTATTTAATTAATGGGATTTTTTGATAAATTTATTTAAAAAATGTGCAATATCTCGAGAACGGTTCATGCTAGCGTTCTAAAGTTTATGTCAATCGTTTTCTAAGGAAAAATTACATAAGAAATGTATATTTGCGTAACACTTTTAAAGATTTTGATTTTTTTATGATTTTTTCAAAATTTCACTCGAAAATTTAGGGGAGTTCTGAACATTCGATTGTGTTTAAAAACATTCCAGTATTCATGCTTCCAGTATTCATGAATTGTAATTTTTGTGCCAAACTGCATTCAAATCGCTCCATTCGTTCGTGAGATGTTGTCTCCACAGACTCACTGACACACACACACACACACACACACACACACAGACATCACCCCAAAAATGTTCGTTTCGTAATCAGGGATGCTTGAAACGTGCTCTCCCGTCGAAAACTTGAATTCGAATTTTCGACCCCGTCACAATACTTTCCTTATACATTATACTATGTATATAAGGAGAGTAATAATGCAGAAGTTCTACATTCAAGTACCGATAGAAGATAAAGTACGTAATGTCAGATAAAGCACGCTGAAAAAATAAAGTACAAAATCAATATGATACAGATATAAATTCAGTTCGTACAATTACTTATTTTTATGTTATATCCCCCCTATGCAGCGTAAGCAAGAATAAAACACACCCGTTTTCCCTGATACCATTTCAGAATATTGAGTATATTTCTTTTAATACTGCCTCTAGCTGAATTCACCAAGCGATTTCAAGTGCTCTCTTTATCGGTCTCACATGGATGAGATCAAGTTTATGAATATGGTGAGTTATTTGCACAGATTTTTTGTCGATTTGTCGATGCGCATTTGCTTTATTATTTGCAATAGCGTATCTCATGTGTGAAGGTTTCGCCAAAGTTTGCTGTAGTTAAATATTTGTAAATCTCGTAAGTGTTGATAATGAAATAATTTCGACATGAAATTTAATGGTTTTGTTTGATATATAGTTAAGAATGTTCTAAAACTACTTTTACTTTCCCTATGTACGTAGTATAATGTATAAGAAAAGTATTGTGACGGGGTCGAACATTTGAATTCGAGTTTTCGATGATAGAGCACGCTTCAAGCATTTGTGAACTTGAATCGAACGGTGTTTATGAGGTAATTTCTGTGTGTGCAAGAGATATTTCACGAACGAATCGAGCGTTTCGAACGAAATTTGGTACAGATATTACAATCGGTAAATACTGGAGGCCTACTTATTTTAAACGCATTCAAATGTACGAAAAATCTCTAAATTTTCGAATGAAATTTTGAAAAAATCATTAAAAAATAGAACTTTTGATATTAATAATTAAGGTGGCATCACGTCTACTTCAATATAGTACGTATAAGCAATAAAATTAAAGAAACATATCATATATAAAAATGCCATTTAATCAAATAAAACCATACTAAAAGACGTATAAATGTTAAAAGGCCAGAGGGCTTTCGGATGTCACCATACCCTTCATCAGTGGCTATAGGAAAAATTACCGTGAAAACAAGCTCATATGTAGACCAGATCGACAGATAAATTTGCATAAATCAGCTAAGGAACAATGATAATATAAACATGCTATTGAAGATTAATCAATTACAAAATTACAATAGTAAGTATTATACATGGGAGATTTAAAATTTAAACACGTATTATATAAAAATACAAAGAAAATACAATGGAAATTGTCCAAATTGTAGCCAAGCATAAATAACAATAAACTGAAACGTAACAGATAACAATGTAGGGGTTTGACACGCATAGAGTTGACCCTTCCCGGCCGTCCAAACGGTGACCTTACATCTTTCTGGTAGGTCGGACGGTCTGGGTCTCAACGTATAGAGTCGACCGGCCGCCCAATTAGCTGCTCAAGTTTTCGGATGAGTCGGACGGCCTGGGTCTTCAACGCATAGAGTCGAGAGAACTAGTCACCAAGCTTAACTTAAAATTTGTACAAGGTCAAAATTACAAATAGAATCACGGTAGATATAAATAAATATGGATTCATAAAGAAGAATATAACGAGGGTTATTGCAACGAATTAAAAGGGAAGTTTTTCAAAAAAGGGGCCGAAAGTTATCATTAACAACACATTAGGCAAGCGCCGTAAAAAGTTTACAATTCCTTACATAACGGACATTTTCAGCTAATCGGATACCAACATTACGTTTAGTACTACTAATATAAAACTTGCAGTCATTATGAGGAGTTAAAAGTGGCACAACGTACACCTCAGCATGGCTTTTAAAGTTATCTTTATCCTTAAACTTATCAGTGCGAATGCGATTGAATAAGGTAGTAATATTTGAGTGAGCAGGTTTAAATCTAAATTCATGTCAAAATTGAATGAGTGGACGGAAAATCTTCGGATGATACGGAAGACTGGATTTTTACGGCATAAGGTCAACAACAGCAACAAGTTTAGTATCTGGTTGAATAAATTTACGGCGAATATGAGCGAAAATTTTAGAAATAAACTCAAAGGACTCAAGCGGCTTCATGGCCAAGATTAAAGATAAAGTTAATTTCATTAGTTAAAGCCGAAATAGACGAGCAAACGTTAAAAGTACGATTAAAATAATCGTTAAAGGAAGCTTTTATTGAGGATATAGGATGAAATGAATTAGCAGGAAGTTAGTAAATGTGGGCTTACGGAAAATAGAGGTACGAAAACCAAGTCAGGTCTGGGAAACAAGATCATCCAAAGAAGATAAAAAAAAATTGAACATGCTCAACGAAAAATTAATCGAGGGGTAAAAATCATCTATCTTTTACATATATATGTACACACACACACACACACACACACACACACACACACATATATATATATATATATATATATATATATATATACATTTTACGTACGCATTTCTGTTGATTCTATATCTTCTGTTGATAATTTGTAAATAATAAAGCAAATGTGCATCTACAAATCGACAAAAAATCTGTGAAAATAACTCATTATATTCAGAAACTTTATCTCACTATGTGTGTGTGTGAGACCGATAAAGAGAGCAATTTACAACTTTTTATTGGATTTTTTTGTCTATCTCGCTTTATTGACGAGTTTGTTATTTTAACTTTTGAATTTTCTGTTAGGGGCTCTGTTTTTTTTTAGATCGGGTATTATTATTTTACTGTAGCTAGACCTGAAGTTTACACTCATGAACATTTTCTTAGAAAGTTGTTGGGGGTGTTTAAGGACTTTCCTCGAATCCTTTATATTATGGAATATTAGATATACATTTATTATAGGGTGCGTTTTAGTATACTTAACTATTATTTAAATAGTTATGTTTTGCAATCATTTTATTTCTGTTACTAGGGGGGTGGTTAGTGGGGGCTAACCTTTCTCCTGATATCTATCGCTCGCCAACCCTGCTGAAAGCGTCGTCTCGTACGACCCCTGCAGCCATGATTGTAATCAGTAGCCACTGCTGAAAAACATTTTTGTGCTTGAATACGTCCTCCAGCAATGGCAGTGCACGTTCAGCAAAACATGTTGGAGTTACATGTCTGATAACCTATGTAAAAAGAGTTGAAATGGGTTCAAGAAGTTTTATAACGTGTTTATCCGACAAAATCTCGAAATCGAAAGTATTGAAGAAAACAATAGTTTCTCTATACAATAGCATGAGCAAGTAATAAAAATGCACATGCTATTATCCAAACTAGCTAACGGATGAATGTTATAGTATCTTTGCATTATTTCTTGTGCCTCTAAAATTCCTTCTTCTGAAGTCTCTAAAATCTCTTTTAGCAGTAGCTGGTGAAATTTCTAACCATACTTAAGTTCATCACCTGCAACTAATAAGCAAATACTGCAGTTTGTGCTGGGTATTCCTGTTTGTACATTGAGGAAGGGATTAGGAGGGACTAATCCCCCCCCACATGGTTTTATCACCACCCTATTTTTTAAGAAATCGCTGTTTGTCACTTGAAGTGAGGATTAGCATGCCTTTTGAATGCACAGCAGTTCAGGCCGAGTTTCGATTGGTAGGAGAACGCTAAAAACAGCATTTTTATTATATATAAGATACACGGTTTTTCCAATAAATTCTAATTGATACTTGTAAGGAGCATTGAATTCCCCCACAATCTTAAATTGAACTTCAATGAAATGATTAATGTGATAAAGTTGTGAACGATGAATTTGCCATTAAATGCTGAGGAGCAATGCGTATTCAATGATGGTGGCAGACCAGGACTTAGTGGATCCTGGTAGTCAGATGATGATTTCTTTTCCACGATTCGAATAATTGTTGGAGACTGTTATAATGCTGTAGAACCTATATTCTCAGAGGTTGGAGAAATGATTTCAGTGGGGTTTGTGCATTTTAATACTTTGTGAGGAAAATAATGAAATAAATAATTAATTTAATAATAACTGATATTGGCGTGAAAGTTATAGAAAGCTGTTATTACATAAAATTACTGAAAAACTCATAGTTTATGTGAATAATAAGCAGTAGTTGGATTTTGATATGAATGAAAATGAGCAACAATTATTTTAGTGAAAGTATATAAATGCTTATTGCTTAAATGATATTAAACGAATAAATAAGTATTTTAAATCTAACGATTTGGCTTATGATTGATGGACAATTTGGCTTTATTTTGTATGCAGCAAGCAATAACTTCATTTAGACGAGTTCCCTTGTGGAATAATAAAAACGCAATCACTATTATAGTGCTATCCTTTCAAATCTTAATGCCATATTCGAAATTAAAAATATATATCAATAGATCTGTTGACGAACTATATTCTTCTCAAGTTAAAAATACAAGCAAATAATTTCAGTTTAATATAGTTAAACTAATAAAATTTAGTTTAACACATAAAGTTATTATATCTATGCAGGACAGAAGACTTTAGAATATATCATATTACAATAGTTTCTAATTTTCAGATTTACTATATGATAAAAAATTTAAGCAGTGTAAGGCAGAGTAAATTTGTTTGCTTTTTAAATATGAATCACTGCATTCTGCCAAAATTAATTTCATAATAATCCCCTCCTACCTTCAAGAATCTTTTTAAAAGTCGACTTTCAAACTTCTTGGAAGTTACACAATAAATCATTTTTATTCTCAAACGATCGGTTAAACATTTAGTTGACTTCCATTTCTGGGCATTCTTCAATATTTTGCAAAATGCTTTTGTTACTCTTAAATGTATTCAAGAAGAGCATTTATAAGGTTTTACAACTTACTAAACACTTACTTTGGGCATTTGCAGTAAAAGCAATTTTAATTTGACATGTGCTATCTAAGTTTATCGTAAAATCAAATAAGCATATTTCTTATTAACATATTACCGTGAATTACATTGCTACATATGAACTTGACAATACAACAAAAGCTAACATAAAATATAACAAAAATCTGATGTCAGCAGCACATTACTTTCCATGCATGATGCCGTGATTTCCAATCTTTTATTGCGAAATATTGAAGTGCAGCTGCGGAAAACAAAAAACGCCGCACCCTCTTTTAATCGAGCAACTTTCATCGTAGAGAAAATTGAAAGATACCATTCGATTAGGAATAACATCCTCTACAAATTAATGTGAGTAAAATTTGCATAAGGGGCCGTCTTCATATTTAACGCTCACAAACTTTGAACTTTTCAATGGCAACACCCAATTTTGACGTCACCCACAAGTTCTAGACCCCCAAATTAGTCCAAATTCAAATTTTCACGACGTTTCTATCTTTATATCAGAAGATATTCAATATTCCGGAAAGTGCAATTTTTGGGGATCAGCTCCATATTGAAAATCTCAATTTGAAGGACGATGTTTCGTTGATTGACCACTGCACTGTTGTAAATTATTTAACTTAACCTCTTGCCACTCAGCATTATGGCTTACCTCGCAGCCAAAGGGTCGCAGGTTCGATTCCTGCATGAGAGAGTGAGCATTTTCATGGTTGTGTGCCATGTTGTCTTGTGTGTGTGTGTGTTACTAAGGTAGTGGGCCTGTAATAGGTAGGATTACGTGAGCCTCAAATAGGGCACGATTATTAGGGATAAAAAGCCGTACTGGGTACGTCGCTAAAAACTAATGAGGCATTTGTGCCAGGGTTAATAAAAGAAAGAAGAAATAAACAAGAATGAAATGTTTATTTTCAAATGTTATTTTATAATGCTGTTTCAAAAACAATTTTTGAGACTAACAAATATCTTCAGATCACGCGACAAAACAACTCCGTTGGAACTTGGTGACGAATTTAAAAGTATCAATCCGTCATTATCAATCACCGCTTGAAATCTTGTTGGTGTTTAGTATCACATAATTTTATAATTTGTTATTGTTTTATATACATATTTTTTATTATAAATTATCACATTTTATGGGCGATTACAATTTGCAGTAGCTCCGGAACTATTAATCGATAGTAACATAAGCGGATCCCATTTACAACGATACCCTTCAATACAGTAGCAGAATTACGTTGATTAGGTTGCATCTATGTTAGGTTGCATCTAACACTGTTTATGCAAAATTTTTATTAAAACTGGGTAAAAATAAATGGCTGTTTTCTTAAATAAAGATGAACTTACAATTTATATAACTTTTTCAAATGAATCATTATTTTAAACTAATATACGACCCCTAAAATCATCGCTAAATATTTAAACATTTCGAAACAACTAAAGGGAGGAAACACCTGGAATTTTACATAAACATATAAAAAGTCTTTGCGAATCAATTTTTATCAAAATATGTCCAGGTTTGTATTCATATTTTTTTGATTATTGATTTCATAAATAATATTTCATACAAACAATTATTTCCACAAAAATAAAAATCACGTAAATGTGTTTGGGTTGTTTAGTAGTAACGTCATACAAATAATCAGCGTGAGCAGATAATTATTACAGAAGATATGAATGGAAGTCTTGGAAACTAATTTAACATTAGGAGCTCAAAACTTTACTTACTCATAATTCGGAAACGCTTCATCCAAATAACTTGAAACTTAATATCGGAGGTTAATTTTTACTTTCCCTGCAATACATGGTTATGTATAGGGAAAGTATTGGAATCATGCCGAAAATCACAACTCGAATTTTCGACGGATTTCCACGTTTCGAGACCTCTAGAATGCGAAAAAACTATTTTTAGCGTGACGTCTATGCGTGTATGTGTGTGTGTCTGTATGTCTGTGTGTCTGTGTGTCTGTGAAATGTATGTATCCACCCTAACTCAAAACCTTATTGACCAAATTTCATAAAATTTGGTAGGTAAGTCACTTAGGTGCTGATTAGTTTTTGGTACGATTTGTAAAAACAGAACCCGCCTTTTTTTTTGCGAAATGGCCCTAAAAAATTCCATGTAGTATCCACACTAGCTAAAACACTAATTGACCAAATTTCACAAAATTTGGGAGACAAACGATACTCTGGTGCTGATTAGATTTTGGTACGATTCGGGAAAAAAAATCTGTTGTGGGAAGCACATGACTTTCCCTGCAGACTCAAATTCATATGTTCTTTATTTCTTTAATAATTCATTAGATTGAGTTTAATTGAGCCAAATAACACCGAATTTGCATTTTTAATTCAATTTTTGGTTTTATTTGATAATTAGACATTTTTCCAAAAGTGACATATCTAAATGCAAAAAATCTCAAATATCTCGAGAACGGTTAGTCGGGGAGTAATATAGTTGTTTTTATTCTTTTCCTCATCAAAAATTACGTATAAAACAAGCATTTAATTGATATATTTGAACATACGTAGCTTGTTTTTTAGATTTTGGCGATTTTTGAGGGCCATTTCATAAAACGAAGCTGGTTGTTCTTTTCCGAATAATACCAAAATCTAATCAGCACCAGAGTATCCCACAAGTAACTTATCTACCAAATTTTGTGGAATTTGGTCAATCAATACTTTAGATAGAGTGGATACATGACATTTTTGCGGGCCATTTCGTTAAAAAAGGCAGGCTGCTCTTTTTCGATGAATACCAAAATCTAATCAGCACTAGAGTATCGTACAAGTAACTTATCTACCAAATTTTGTGATATTGGGTCAATTAGTATTTTAGCTAGAGTGAATATATTACATTTTTACGGGTCATTTCGCAAAAAAAGGCGGGTTCTTCTTTTACGAATCGTACCAAAAACTAATCAGCACCAGAGTCATACCAAAGTGACTTACCTACCAAATTTTATGTAAATCGGTCCATAAGTTTTTGAGTTAGAGTGGATACATACATTGCACAGACAGACAGACACACACAAAGACGTCACGCTAAAAATAGTGTTTTCGCATTCTAGAGGTCTCGAAACGGGTAGATCCGTCGAAAACTCGAATTGCGATTTTCGGCATGATTCCAATACTTTCCCTATACATTACCATGTATTGCAGGGAAAGTAATAAGCTGCCTTTTTTCGCCAAAATGGCCCGCAAAAATTATTAAAATCTAAAATAAAAACTACGTATGCTCAAATAAATCCATTAAATGCTTGTTTTATGCGTAATTATTAACGAAGAAAATAATAAGACCAAACCCATTACACTAGGACTAGCCGTTCTCGAGATATTTTAGTTTTTTCGTATTTTCTCTACGCCACCTGTGAAAATAAGTCCAGTTACTAAATGGGTATGAACATTGATTTAAAAGTGAATTATATTTAATTAAAATAATGAGAACGTGGATATAAATCTGCAGGCAAAGTCATGTGCTGCCCACATCAGATTTTTACTTTCCCTGCAATACATGGTAATGTATAGGGAAAGTATTGGAACCATGCCGAAAATCGTAACTCGAATTTTCGACGGATCTACACGTTTCGAGACCTCTAGAATACGAAAAACTATTTTTAGCGTGACGTTTGTGTGTGTGTCTGTGTGTCTGTCTGTCTGTCTGTGCAATGTATGTATCCACTTTAACTCAAAAACTAATGGACCGAATTGCATAACATTTAGTAGGTAAGTCACTTGGGTGTGACCCTGGTGCTGATTAGTTTTTAGTACGATTCGGGATAAAATACATGGATACAATACATGGTAATGCATAGGGAAAGTATTGGAATCACACCCAAAATCACAACTGTAGTTTTCGACGGATTTACACGTTTCGAGATCTTTAGAATACGAAGAAGCCATTTTTAGCGTGACGTCTGTGTGTATGTGTCTGTGTGTGTGCGTCTGTATGTCAGTGTGTTTGTGTGTGTGTGTCTGTATGTCTGTGTGTCTGTCTGTCTGTGCAGATTTTGTATCCACTCTAACTATAAAACTAGTTTACCGAATTTCATAAAATTTGGTAGGTAAGTCACTTGTGGGCGAATCTGGTGTTGATTAGTTTTGGACACGATTCGTGATAAAAGAACCCGCCTTTTTCTGCGAAATGGCCCGGAAAAGTTTGTATCCACTCTAGCTAAAAAACTAATGCACCGAATTTCACAAAATTCGGTAGATAAGTCTCTTGTGGGTCATCCTGGTGCTGATTAGATTTTAGTACGATTCGAGAAACAATAACCTGGCTTTTTTTGCAAAATGGCCTGCAAAAATCGTCAAAATCTAAAATAAAAAAATACACATGATCAAATATATCCATTAAATGCTTCTTTTACACGTAAATTTTAACGAAGAAAAGAATAAGATCAATCCCGTTACACTAGGCATAGCCTTTCTCGAGATATTTTCGTATTTTCGTATTTTCTCTACGCCACCTTTCAAAATAAGTCCAATTAGCAAATGAGAACGAAAATTGAATTAAAAGTGAATTACATTTAATTAGAATAAAGAGAACGTGGATATGTCTGCAGGGAAAGTCATGTGCTGCCCACATCATATTTTTAGTGTTATATTCGAAATATTGCGTCAAACTTAGGTGTTGCCATTGAAAATTTCAAAGTCTGTGCTCGTTTAGATATGAAGGCGGCCCCTTATGCAAATTCTACGCACATCAATTTGTAGAGGATGTTATTCCTAATCGAATGGTGTCTTTCAATTTTCTCTACGATGAACGATGCTCGATTAACAGAGGTTGGGGTATTTTTTTTTCGCAGCTCTACAAAATCCACGGTACAATGTTTTCAACTTTGAATAGTAGTACATTAACATTTCGGCCATTTTTGTATGGCAACGTGTAAAACTATTTCGGCATATCAAATTATCTTATATTATGCTCAAATCTAATTTGGCATTTCGAGCATTATTACATTGTTAGCATCCGCTAAGCAATATAGTGTATATAGTAAAATATTTTAATAGGTATTTCTGAATTTTTCGCCGATTTCGTGATGTTTGCCAATTTGGTGACATTTTAGTCAGTTTGGCACCATTTAAAAAAAGTCGACAGGTTAGCTTAGTCGCGAGCGACGAGAATCGAACTCGGTCGTTAACTTAGTCGCGAAGGTCGCCAAATTAATTGAGAAGTATAGCATATGGAAAGTGAGCATATTGGATGATACAGACTACTTTTTAATTTCATGTGTAATATTTTAGACAAATTTATTTGAAAACCGTGCAATATCTCAACAGTTTAAGTTAGCGTTCTAAAGTGTGTGTCATTTGCTCTCAGATGAAAAATTACGTATAACATTTTTGAATGTTACCTAATAATAATCTTTGCACACTTATAGAATCGACTGAGGTACAAAGAAAATGAGAGTTTGTTTCTAATTATTATTCTAGGTCCTCCAGAAGTCTGTCTGTCTATTGACCTGGCTGAATCTTTGCACACATAGTAGGTTCCCTTAAGTTCTGTACCGTAATCTAGTATCGATTACTACACAGAACCTAGCGGATTCGGATTTTTGAATTATCCCTGTCCCCAGGGGATGAAAAAACTGAGATATTCCTTCAAAGAGCCTTTTCAAACACTCCAGAAGCCCTCCTGTGATCTAGACGGGTAAATTTTTACACATTTATAGTATCGACTCTCGGGCAAAATTCTACGTAGTTATATTACGACTCCCCGGTCACAAATTGGTCTGTCTCAGCTATTGGTCTCTGTTATGGTCTTCTTTTTTAAAAGTCATTCCTGACCCTCAGGCAGCCCGCAGGAGACTGAATTTTAACACACATATAGTATTTCCGGCCATTCAAATGGTTTCTCTAAGTCTTCGGACCAGACGGATGGTCTGGGTTTTCGACACATATAGTATCTCCGGCCGTCCAATTTGTTGCTCAAGTCCTCTGGATGAGTCGGACGGTCTGGGTCTTCAACACATATAGTATCTACCACTGGACCGTACCTTATGGGGAAGAATTTTTCGATTTTTCTCCTCCAGTGTACAAAATGCATGATATGGGTTAGGTTTCTCGGAACATCCCCTCTCCGAACCCCATTGGCTACATAGAAGACATAAAACTTAATACCACAGGACGTCATAATCTAACTGGACAAATTTTCCTATAATACATCTATATTTGGCGCTAAGCCACATACAACAGAAAAAAAAAATACAAAATGTACACAAAATGTATTTAACATACAACATGTACTTACGCATACTTGCAACAAGAGGTGAAGTTTGATCAATTTTTTTCAACAAAAAAGGCTCTATCCAGGATATATTTCGATGCAAGCTTTATCACGTTATAACTAAATACTGAATAACGAGAATTCAAAGTCTGATTCTATCCTGTCATAACCGCTTATAACTCTAACCACTCAATGGGTTTATAAAATTTTCATTAGTTTGTTTAGTTTATATATATATATACATATATATATATATATATATATATATAAATATATATATATATATGCATATATATATATATATATATATATATATGCATATATATATATATATATACATATATATATATATATATATATATGCATATATATATATATATATATATATATATATATATATATATATATATATATATATATATATATATATATATATATATATATATATATATATACACATATGTATATATATAATGATAATAAATTAAATTGATCCTAATACTTATTCCCTTCTTATACTGCAGTGACAAGAATGGAAGAAAAGAATGAGGCTCATAGCTTTGAGAGATCTCCGGATGCTCACTATTGCAAAAGACTGGATCTTCGATTAATAGAAGATAGAAGCAAAGAAAACTAATATGGATCTAGAATTACTTTTGTCCCACAAGGATGAATGAATAAGCTTTCATTAATCATCCTTTATCTTTCCAATTTTACGCTAGAATTTCGTTGAATACATTTTTTGCTTTTGACCTTTCAAATAAAATTATTTTTCAAATAATTCCAGACCGTGCGTATGTTTCTCGATTGTTTGTTTGGTCTTAAGTTTAGATAGATGTTGTGATCGTACCACCCTGTCTGTCATTCCACCTTTCTTCAGCCCAATGGTTGGCAAGTGGGGATGTCACTCGGACGAACCGAGTTCGATTCTCGCCGTTTCTCAAAGTGTCCTCGTGTTAACGTGCAGATTAAATATGTGGGCCCGTAAGTCTTTCCTAGATGTTGGTGGTAGGGGCAGGAAAGACCAATCCCTGTGGATGCCGCCCCTCTGGACTCCGGTTTAAATTGGTTGACACTTCCAGGCCGTCCAAACAGATACCTTGCACCTTTGGGTATGTCGGACGGTTTGGGTCGCAGAATGATGATGTCCGTAGAGGGAGGGACAGCCCAGTGATTAGACCACGAGGATTGTACTCATAGGATCCGAGTTCGATTCCCAGTTCTGCCCGAAATATCCTGGTGTTCACGGGGAGTACGGGTATGGTAATTATGTGGATCTGAATGTCTTTCCGAGAGGTTAGTGGTACAGAAAGAAGGGAACGATCCCTGTGGGTGTCGCCGCCGTTCAAAATTGGATGACACTGTCCTGGCCGTACAGACAGATACCTTGCACCTTCGGGTAGACCGAACGGGTTGGGTCGTAAGAAACAGAGATTTCATAAACGTACGTCTGCTTACTTGTCTTTATTTGCCCTGCATTTTATGTTGTAATTATGTCGTGATTAATATTACATCGTACAGGACCTTAAAAACTAAAATAGGATTGAAGGACGAGCATGAAACCCTTATTTGATAATGGAATAATACGGATGGCTGTATTTTTTCTGTTTTCTCTTCTTTCTGGTTCTTCTTCCAGAAACTCGTGATTTAATCCTATGGTAACCAATTCAGGTATGATTTTGAAATCAGTATCTGAGATCACTTTTCTATGATAATGTGAGACCAGGAGACATGTTAGCAGTGTCAATGTACTTAGATTTATGATATCTACCAAACCAGACAAAGGCCCAGACTCTTAGGCACCAGTTTACAACAGCCCTGACCCGAGAGGTCATCGAAGCAATAAATAAAGGCGCTTAAATTACAAGTGTGGTTGGGGTAAAAATCTGCTGAAAGCCAAAGTTGAAACCATTCCGATTGATTAATGAAGAAGTGTTGCTGCATCGCCCTGAGGACAACCAATAAGATACGGCGGGCGTATCTGGACCTCAGGCAAAACGACGTGGCAACAGGCAGAAAATTAAGCAGACAAAAGTCATTATTAACATAGAGAAGACGCATTCATTGAAATACACATTCCTTCAAGAGATGGTGTAAGGCAGTCGATATTAAGAAACGGTGTGAAGAGTCACATACGGAGTATTTTCTAAGAATTGAGAGGTGATGCAGGCCAAAAGTGTAGTTTAAAATTCGGTATGCAGTTGGCAGTCAACGATGAATGGCCGTCGCAGAGGCGTTCGTGGACAAATTGAGTCTATAATGCACGGAATAGTATTCTGCGTTTCAGTCTACAAGACGACAAAAGAGGTATGTGCCAATTAACGTTAAAATTAGGCCATAAAGATGTTAGGCACATAAATGCCTGGTCTCACACACCCAGTTTCCTCTTTAAATATATAACTATATATTTAATGTAAGTGAATCTTAAATGTATATGTTTAATAAATACAGTTTATTTTAAAGTTAAAATGGTAATAACACTAACAGGTTAATGGTAATGACAATAACAGTTAATTTTGTAATATTATATTAATATAATTATATTTCAGGAACTCGTACAAAGAATTTATAGTGGGTTATTATGCGGCAACGATGCAATCAATGTATGGCTATACGATGTACTGGCAATTTAAGAATGATAATTTATGGCAACCCAAAGATTTAATTATTATCTATAAGGAAATAAACTCCAACCAATGTTTATTTTTTAATGTGTACCACATGTAGGTTTAGTAATTATAATAAAACACATATACTCGTTTCTTCAAATATGGAAATTGAATTAAAGGTTATATTATCATTTCCATATGCGAAAATGTATCAAATTAATTAAGAGTTTGCGTATGTCTGTTTTATTAAATAAGTACGAATCAGAGCGCACAAATCAGAGTAGTTTAGAATACTTCCATTATCAGAAATTGATCTAAACACTTACTAGAATTCCACTTTGGAGCAGTTGATGACCACCATTTATATGAACTGCGGGAAAATTTATATCGCCTTCATTCAAAATGGAAATCTCAATGGAACATAGTCGGTGGGTTTCTGAAGATAGAATAATTTACAGTCAATTTGGGCTTAATGTTTATGAGACGACGCTATTTTCCTTAAATAGATGGCAAAGACGTGACCTAGGTTTGCAGACGTTTAAATTGAGTCAACGTATTTAATGGAAATGCAGCGGTAGTTATAAAGGTATTAGAGAAAACAGATAGTGTTTATTGACAAAATGGCAATATGTTTTAATTGTTGAAAATTGCTGATAGGATCCCTATAAATATATATTTTTACAAAATCTGAGGAAAATGTTTAAGATGTAAAGATCTTCATTAGTTTATAGTATGTTAGAACGAACCACCCGCCACACAGTGGTGCAAAATGAGGGATTTGCGGAAAAAACCTCACAACTTATACATTTCTTAATATTTTTGCATACTTTTTGCGCATGTAGATAAGTTAAAAGTAAGATTTTATATGCATGGTTATATTAAAATCAGTGGCGGTCCCAGAGTTTTTCTTGGGAGGATATTTGCTTTTTTCGGGGAGAGATATGAAGGTATACGTATACCCTTCACCTTTTTTTATAATTTTGAAGATAAAATTATAAAACCTTTTTTATAAATGTACTAACGCCCCACAACATACTTTCTGGTTGAATTTTGTTTCGGCTTACTGTCATTCTTTAATTAGCACATTAATTAGCGGTTAGTTAAAAATAAATAAATTAATAGAA
Organism: Amaurobius ferox; assembly: GCA_951213105.1. Lineage (NCBI taxonomy): Eukaryota > Metazoa > Arthropoda > Arachnida > Araneae > Amaurobiidae > Amaurobius > Amaurobius ferox. Next base: position 81,012,550 of record OX578133.1, on the reverse strand, counting down.
AATGTGCGGAATATGCCCGTATTTTGGCACAATTGTTGAAACAATACATCATAGAAAATACAAATTTTAATGTAGGTGTTAGATCCTAGTGTATTACATTGCCACATTTATTAGCTTTAATAATCACTTTAAATTTCGTAAATTGATATAAATGAACCAAAGTTATGTTTCGTGTTGCACAATGTGCGTCAAAATCACGTTCTTCAGAAATCGACTTTAAAGTCCAAGTGGACCATTTAATCACTAACACCTTAGCTCATAAAAATAGCTGTATTTAAAAAAGTTAAAGGAATTTTCAATAAGGTTGCAAAAAGTTACAGCTGATTTTCACAGAACAGTTGCATAATAGTATCTGCTTTCGAAATAACTCATCCAGAGCGTGTAGGAACGTGTAGCTTTTTTATAGGCTTAAAGAAATGAAGGAAAACAAAAAAAATATATATATCTATATTTTACGCTTTATAGTATGATTTTGGCTATGTTTTTACGAAATGTATTTATGTCAGAAATAATCTGAGGTTACATATATTGAAAATACGTGAGACATATAATTATAAATATCCACAAAAATTTTGGAAAAAATATTGAAATTTTAGTTAGAAAAAACAAGATTTCAATTAGAATGTTGAAATCTTGTTAAAGATCAGTTTTTCCTTCTAGTTATACTGAATAAAATACATTTATTTACATGGCAAGATACTTCGGTTCATTGCCTATCAAAAAATAGTAGTTGGTATCGAAAAATATTATTTTCGAGTTTCGGGGTTTTTTCCGCCACGGCACCAGTGTGCGCCGTTGAAAGGTCCTAAATAAGCGCTCGTTACTTAGATTATACACATACAGATAATACCACTGGATTTGTATTAAACCAAAATCATTCCAGCACTTCGTTTTCTGCATGTGCAAAGATGCCAATTGTTCAACGCTGGTGTAACTCCCTTAAATTGAATAATAAATAAAATAATATATTAAATTATATTGAAAATAAATCAAATTATATGTAAAAAGCAATTGAGATATCAGCTAAATATTTTTCATATCTTGTACATGATTTGTGTACATTCTGCGTGCAAAGCTCTATCAAAATTGATTCAAAATAGGAGACGTTTGTTTTGAACGTTCACGATCCCCTTTTTTAAAAATTAAAACTATGAAAGCTCTAATTCGCGTATTGTTTTCAAATTAAATACGTAGATAAATTTGTTGATTTGTTGAAAAATCGTGTGGTATAAACTTTTCTATAAATAAATTTCAAGATTTTCAAGATAAAAAAATTAATTTTAGTCTGTATTACCTGGAAATTCAAATAAAGATATTTTAACATGTATTTACCAACAGAAACTTATTTTAATAACCAAGAAAAATTATTGATTATTTTATCGTACAAAAGCACAACCTAAATAATTTTCTAAAACACTTTCATCAATAACAGTTTTATAGCATTCACTGAGCAGCGACAACCGATATAAAAACTAATTTAAGAGAAAGCGTGTCTCCAATAAATGTCACTGCAACACTATGCTGAAACAACAGGAAGCTATCAGCTATCTATGTTCATATTGGTGAGCAGACAAAGCAATTCATGGAAAATAATGAAAACATGAATCAGAAAGAAAAAAAAAACTAAAACTATATATCTACTTGAGGTCAAAGAACTGTTCGTTGTATTGCTTGTAAAACCCCAGATAAGATTTGAAAAAAGAATTTAAGAGAAATGTTTTCTTACAACGTCAGTTCCTTTAATATTCTTGTTTTCCCTTTACTTGCATAATATTGAGATAGGGTCAAAAATTCGAATTCGAGTTTTCGACTGCAGAGCCCGTTTCAAGCATCCCTGAACTAAAATCGAACGTTTTGAGGTGATGTCTGTATGTGTGTGTATGTGTGTGTGCGTGTGTGGGGGCCCATGAGACTGTGAATGCGAATGGAACGTTTAGTACGATATTTGATACAAAAATTACACTTAGTGAACGATGGAAAAATATTGATTTTAAATACAATAGAATGTTCAGAACAGCCACAAAATTTCGAATGAAATTATGAAAAAGTCATTCAAAAATCAGAACCTTCAATAATGTTACACATGTGATCATTTATTATGTGATGTTGTAATAGACTAGTGACACAAACTTTAGAACGCTAGCATAAACCGTTGTCGAGATATTGAAGATTTTTAAAATAAATTTATCAAAAAGTCACATAGAATTAAAAAATGTTAACTTCTGTGAAATATGTTTACTTTTCATTTGTAATATTATGCAATAAATTTGTTAACATCGTTCTCATGTATCCAGTTCGTTTCATTCACGAGGAAAGATATTTTGAGTAATAGTTTTGTACTTTAACGCCTCACAATTCCCCAGCAGTCATTTATATGCTTATTAAAACAGCTCTACTCTCAATTTGTCTGTAACGTTTGGAGATAAATTTAGCAAATTTGGTGACTAATTTAACGAAATATGGCCCCCTAATTTACAAATGTAGCCAAAATTGCAACAATGAAGTTATATTAACAACAACAACGCCAAATTTATGAACTAATTTTTAAAATATTTTAATATATGGAGTATATCGCTCATTGCGTATTCTATCAATATTAGTAATTGTCAATTTAGAATTGCATGAAATATAAGCAAATTGGGTTCTCCGTAAAAACTTTACAGATTATGATCCGAAAACACGCTAAATGTACCAGCGTTAATAACATTTGCAGAATTCACTTCGATATCTCGGTAGATCAGCGGTAGTGCGTCGGCTGGTGAGTATGAAGATGTGCAGCTCGATTCCTGGTTGTGACTCCAAGGTTCTTTACAATGACGCCCGAACAAACCAACCCTGTAGGTTAGTGCAAAAACGTCGAAAGTCTGAATGTGACCCTATTGCGACTAACACGGATTCAGTGGACTCTGTTGTTATAAGCAGCGATTTCAAATCGGGAGAACAACGACCAAGCAGGAAGCTAGCTGGAGGATAAAAATAGCAGCAGGAAGTTAACCTGGGGTGATGGCTAGCAGGAGGTGGTCGGTCAGATTGTCAGTTACATGCCAATGTAACATTAGAGGCTGGAGAATGCAGAGGTCACTTCGCTAATATGAGTCTGAAATTCCTTTCCAGTAGCTCAATGGTAGAGCGTCCACTGGCCAGTTCGAAGTTCCTTGGTTCGGTCCTCGGTTGGGGCAAACAGGTTTTTCACACTTTGTGCCGTGGATTTTATACATCATTTTTTCATTGTGGCAGAAGTAATATCATTGCATTATATACGGAAAGTCATATGCTGCACTACATCAGATTATTCTTAAACTTATTTCAACCATAACTATGGAATATAAATATGTGACAAAATAGTATTTATAAAAGATAATCCTGTTAATAAATTATTGACTTTAATTGCTAACATTTTTATAATAATAAATATTTATATTTGAATTTGAGACTGAAATACTCTATACGTATTCTTATAATGAACGTCTAATAACAGTCTCATTTTTTTTTTTTTTTGAGAAAGCCAGAAAATGTTACAATTGTTGTTCTATGAGTTTATGTAGCGCTTGTTGGGAAAGTCGTTATCGTCTTTTTCGTATTTATATGAATAAATTATAAACTTCAAAAGTAGGATACTTATAAGAATGGATGTGAAAGTGTGTTTGATCAATTTTCCGAGATTCCCCTGTACTTGTTTTTCAACTGGGTGTTTTTATTTATTCGAACTCTGATAATCTGAATATTCAAAATCGGTTATTTTAATATTTTCTTCTTCATTATTACCTCGTTCCCCCGTAAATTGTTTGTATTTCTTCCTTTAGAAGGGTTAGCTATTTTTTCAACCCTCAAAACTTATTCTTTGTTTTTACCGATAATTTAACGGTTCATGTATTTTTCCCGCTCATTTTAAATCTCATATCAATGCTTAACATTTCATGCTTAAGATTTCAGATCCAGTTTACCACGTCTCTGTGGGGGAGGGGGGATACTCTTTCGACCCGTGTTGATATCTTTATGGTTATTTTCTGTCAATGGCAAATACCACTCGCTAACAAATCTTCGCTTTGGGTGTTCTAGCTCTGTTTGAACTTCTATTTACCTTCTTTCTCGCAGTTCGTAATTAAAAGCGATTACTGTTCTTTTACCTTAGGAAGGAGGCTTATAATGCCCTCTAAACAGCTGTAATCACTTAACTGACATGTGCCTGCTTCCTTCAATGAAGTACTGTAAGTTAAAGTCATATATTTGCTAAATTAATTTTATTTCTTTATTCCAATTATAAGAGAGCTAATTTTTATAATCATCCCAGAAAATGCAAATTTGTTCTTTTTTTTTAATGTCAAATGTTAGTCAAAATAATTTGTTTCTATTTTAATTATAAGAATGTTCTTATCTGTTGCAATCATCACAGAAAATCGAAATTTATTAATTTCTATAGAAAAACGCAAGTTAGTCAAATTAATTTTGTTTATATTCCAGTTTTGAGAAAGCTTTCATTTTTATAGTCTTCCAAGAAAATCAAAACCTGTTCATTTCTATTGAAAGTCAAATGTCAAGCTAATTAATTTCGTTTCTATTCCAGCTAAAACAAAGCTCTTACTTATGTAGTCGTCCAAGGAAATCGACAAATATTTATTCTATGGAAATTCATATGTTCAAATTAATTTGTTTCTATTCCAGTCATAAGAAATCTCTCATTGCTTTTAGTTGTCCTGGAAAATCCAAATCTGTTCATTTCTGTAAAAATGCCTATGTTGGTCATATAATTTTTGTTTCTTTTTTACTTGTTCCAGTTATAAAACAAGAAATATCAATCATGCATAAGACATTAATTAAGAAACACTTTCCAACTGAAATGCAATTTTATTTAAACATCCCTAAAATGCGATACATTCAGCGCTGATATATTTTAAATTATCACAGTACTACAATAATTTTTTATATTTGAAACCTTAAAACTTAATTTAAAAAAATGAACATTATTCAAATGACGTCATCGAAATATAAATCGTCTGGCTCTCTATGTGAAAGCATTGAATATTTCATTCATACACTTTTATTCCAGACTCCAGAGTTAAATAATTTTGCTTGAAAAAAATTGATCAACTCTTATACAACTCATCTTGCAATCACTCGTTTACATTCTGCATCCATTAAAATTAGGCTTCGTTGCAGAAATAATCAAAGTTTGGTGATTCTTTAAACTAAAATATATTGTAATTGCGTTGACACGATGACCTTTCTACTTAAAACTATTGTAATTGCGTTGGCACAGAATATAGATGCACAGAAAATACGCAAAAATAAAGCAGTTTTAGGACGGATGCAATACTAAATATAAATTTAAAAGAACCTTAAAAATCACGATTCAGACACTGGTAAAAAATATGGATGCCATATTTTATTTTGACGTGAGTCACGTGACCTATTCATATTATATAGGGTTGCTGTTGTTGAGACCCAGACCGTCCGATCTACCAGAAAGGTGAAAGGCAACTGTTTGGAAGGCCGGGAAGTGCCACCCAATTTAGACCGGAACCCAGTGGGGGAGGCATCCACAGGGACCGTACCCTCCTTCCACTACCACCAACCTCTCGGAAGGACTTACGGACGCACATGTTTAACGTGATCGTACTCCGCATGAACACGGCGACAGTTGTGGCAGCGTGCAAACCATCGGGATACCCTGCCCGAAATGTGCCAACAGCACGTGGTATTCCCAGGTGGCCACCCACCCAAGTACTAACCGCACCCGATGTTGCTTGACTTCGGTGATCTAACGAGAACCGGTGTTTACAGCACGGTACGGCCGTTGGCATATTATATGGGGTGTAATTATTATTTTAATTTTTATTTAAAAAAACTACAGAACATATTTTGCTGAATTTTTTTTTATATTTTTATGGGATAATTTGAATATTTTCTATAATTTTCGAAGCAATTTGTGAATTTTAACTTTGCTTAAAAACTGTTTGAAAAATTATGTCCCATAGGGTTCAATGTATTTCATTTTTTCTAAAACTTTCAATTTAAAACTAATTGGATGACATTATTCATTTCCTTTCCTATATGTCTCACAGACCGTATTAAAAACATAAGTAGTTATAAAAGGGGCATTCTGCGGCGGATCGGGGAGGTGGCTCAGGAGGAGAGGCCCTCTTTGGGAGGAGGGTCCCTCTTTGGGAGGATGCCTCTCTTGAGCCGCCTCCCCTCTTTGGAGTGTCTTCCCTCTTTTGAGAGGAAGCTCCTCTCAGAGGGTCTTGAGACCCCCAGGAGGGAGGATGCCTCTCAGTGCCCCCCCCTTCTTTTGGAAGTTTGGTGAGGCGCAGCACCGGATGCCTCTTTCGGAAGAGGGCAATTGCGAAAGTCTTTCACAGAGGCATGATGACTCATACGGAGTGAGTTTCACCTGGCCCAGCTGATTACAAGCCGCGCGTCTTACCGCCGTGCCACAGCACCAGTGCAATATAGAAAGTTATCTTCGAAGTGTACCTTATCAGCGGAAGTTAGATTATTTTTCAAAGTTCATTCGAATCGCTCGGTGAATAGCGATGCACTTTATAAAGGGTGCGTTTTAAAACAGAATGCTACGGAGTGAATATAAATCTGTGTATTATAACACTATGATTTTTTTTTTAAATGAATGGAATACACGCAAGTATAGTTACGCATTTTCAAAATGGTGTTAAGTGAATAGCATTCAACCCTTTTAACACTTAAAATTTAAACACACTATACTTAGCTGAGTGATTTATAGCAATGTGGATTTTTTTTTTTTTTTTTAAATAAATCTAACTATCAATATGATTTTTTTTTTTTTAAAGGAATGGAATACACCCAAGTATAGTTACGCATTTTCAAAATGGTGTTAAGTGAATAGCATTCAACCCTTTATGTGTTGTGTATCTAAAAACAAATTTAAACACACTATACTTAGCTGCGTGATTTATAGCAATGTGGATTTTTTTTTTAAATAAATCTAACTATCAATATGATTTTTTTTAAAATGAATGGAATACACCCAAGTATAGTTACGCATTTTCAAAATGGTGTTAAGTGAATAGCATTCAACCCTTTATGTGTTGTGTATCTAAAAACAAATTTATACACGTACACAAACTTTAAAAACATGAATGTAATACATAGCTGAAATTATGTTTTGTGAACAGGATTCGACCCTTTTAAGTGTTGTGTATCTAAAAACAAATGTATACACAATATATTTGACAACCTTTAAAATAATGCATTTAGTTAAAATGAAGTGAACAAGATTTGACCATTCTAAGTGTGTGTGTGTGTGATTTTTAAAAATAAATCTAACAGCATATACGACTAGTAACGAAATGATTTTTTTCTTTTTATAAAAATAATAATGAAAATTAGAACTCACGGAACGACGTCTTCACTACCCGCTGGACAAACTCCAAATGAGTGATACACTCTCATTACGCTATTAAAAATTCGATCTTATCTACAATGACGTCAGCATTATGAGGTGTTGCCACCTATTTTTTTCTAATAATATATTTTTAATAGTTGGATACTTCAACGGTCTGATTTGCTACACGTAATCTGAAACACATCACTTTAATGATATTGTGCATTGAATATGATTTGACCATTCTAAGTGTGTGTGTGTGTGTGTGATTTTTTAAAAATAAATCTAACAGCATATACGACTAGTAACGAAATGATTTTTTTTCTTTTTATAAAAATAATAATGAAAATTAGAACTCACGGAACGACGTGTTCACTACCCGCTGGACAAACTCCAAATGAGTGATACACTCTCATTACGCTATTAAAAATTAGATCTTATCTATAATGACGTCACCAGTATGAGGTGTTGCCATCTATTTTTTCTAATAATATATTTCTAGTAACTGGATACTTCAACGGTCTGATTTGCTACACGTAATCTGAAACACATCACTTTAATTGAAATATCAAAGTTTAGAATTTAACAAGCTAACGAACTTTCACCCCCAAAATTTTAGCATTCAGTTTAAATAAAACCCAATGAATATGATATCACCATTTTCACATCGTAATTTTACTACCATTATAGAACTTAGAAGTGAGTGTACATTATTTTTTTCAGGACACCAATACATTTTAAAATCTATTGAATAGGAATAGACCATTTTGCACATATATGTACCTAGATTTCAACACCCGGTATTAAAACCTGCTAAACATGAAACGAGTAAGTATTGTGTGAGATTTTATCACACTAACTTTCAAACTTTTTAAATTTTTAAAAATGTCCGAAATAGTTGTATTTCATCGGTAGACATAAATTGTATGGAACACATTTTTATGAAAAAAAATATCTGTTTCGACAGCTTTTAAAAATAGATTTCTACAGTTGTACACTACGGTTCTAGAATTTTCTAAATACGAATCGACTGTTTGAACTACCAATGGTGGTTTTACCGATGCAAATATTTACAGGACAAATATTTCAATGAAACCGAACTTAGTTGAAGCTTCTAAGTTTGAATATTTAGAATCATTTCATATAATTTTTATATTCACATTGAAAATAGTTAACAAAATTGGAACTCACGGAGCGACAACTTACTGTCCACACTCCAAATGAGTGATACACTCTTATTACATTATTAAAAATTAGATCTTATCTATAATGATGTCATTATGTTGCCGTATTGCCACCACACAATTATTCTTTCCAAATTATGCATTTTTTCTTTTTTCTTTTTAATAACTTGCTACTGTCTTATGCTATCCATTTTTTTTTTTTTTTTTTTTTTTTTTTTTTTTTTCATATAAGCAGATATTCCATATACCTTCTAAATGTTAAGTTATAATTTAAAAAAAAAAGCATTAGAGGTGTATTTTACGTCTGAATTCGTCCAAGTGAAAATCCGACAATTGCAAATGCATGATTGCATCCTCACATTTCAATAGACACCACTAAAATGTGTGGATCTTATTTTGAAAAAGCTGCTCTCAGAAAGAATATGTATATGAATACATATTTTCCATAAATATACCCCCTCCCCCCACAATACACACAACATGCAGGCCAAAGACTCACCCAAAATACATTCCAAATCGGCTCTATAGCTTATCGCGCTTATCAGTGTAACAGATAGTGACCCAAAGTTCATGTTCGCAAAGCGAGTTAATTGCAATGTTATTGTTTTAAGCAGTTCCCATATTTAAATGAAAAATTTATCAAATTATACAATACATACAAGAGCTGGAAGATCATAGCATTTCAATATTATAGAATACTCACGAATGTTTTTTTTTCCCCATTTAAAATTATCAAATTTTAATGCAATTTGACAAAAATTGCACAATACTTAAGTGTATGACTATCAAATAAGAGCTAGGTTTTATTGTTACAACAACGTTTAAGATCATTAAACGAGTATATATATATATATTTTTTTTTTAAAGAAGAATAGTATATAACTTACTGTTTTTAAGGATAGGTGATTGTTAACATTGAATTTAAATGAAAGAGTGACCCTCTGAGACAAGTACAGTACATTGCAATAACATTAAAAAATATGAAAGATATGCAATTAACACCTTAAAAGAAACATGTAATGAGTTTTGATATCTTAATACGAGACATTATTGACATGCACATAGAAATGTCACAATTTTGTGGCTGTAGGTGCTCCATAAGACCCCTCTGCTCTTAATAAATGATCCCATTTGAATGTACATATTTAACAACACACAGAAAATGACAGGACCACAACAAAATTTTACACCTATTACAGAATAACTCCCAACTTCGTAGATTTTTAAGAAACTACAGTCGAATTTTCACCGATTCTTAGAGATTGAAACACAGCATTGTTTATGAATCTTCATACTTTAGAGAATGGAACATAAATTAGCATTTATTTTGAATGAATTCAGAATTTTGACATTGATTATAAATTTATGATTTAAACTCTGTAAAGTGTAAATATCTTTTGTCATGAAACTCACACTGTAGACATTTGATATGATTCGAATAAATCTATTTTTGATTTTTTATATTTTATTTTAAAAAGTGAGATTAGTAAACCTGTTACACTTGAATGCATAGATACATAACTCACAACAATATAACATTTCTTAAATGGAACATGCTAAAAAAAAAAAAAAAAATTAGCTAATGAGTATAAATAAGGAATTCAATTTGAAAGATAAAAACCATTTAATGAATCTATTATTAATGAAATACACATTAACCATTATCACTTGTACATTTAAACAAATAAGTTAAAATAATTTCCTTATCGCACTTTCATAGTCCTCTGATTTGAATGACTCGAAAAAATTTCTATCATAGCAGTAAAAGACTTCTTCACCACGCAACAAAACTTTCTTAGCAATGTTATTAATGTCAAGATTTAGAAGTACTTGTTCAGACACTCTGTCAAACATTTGTAATGGAGTGCTGTAAAGACATTCATGGTAACTTAAATCTTCAACTTGACCAACACAGCCAACACATTTGAAAAGTTTTCTTACATGACACATGATGTTGTCATGAATACAAGAGATTAATTGTTCGAATGCAAAATTTTTGTAACAAATAAGTGATGGTAGAAAGGTTATAGTGTTCTTTATTTTTAATATTTGAGCAGGAAGCCACTCTATAAATATACTTTCTCGAAGATGTATACTAATGTTGTTAACACTATTCTGTAAACATGCTATTTGATTTTTATCTAAGGTAATATGACACTGTGTTAGACAAAATTTTGAATCATATAATTGAATTATTTTCTGCAGATGCAATTTTCCGTTGTCATTGAAACAGAACAACTCATTGCGACTGACGAAAGAGGTATCTGCATATAGAATATTGAACGACCACAATTTTTGAGAAAATTCACTCCATGTAGCCGGTGACAGTGTAACACCTTCACGCGTAGGCTGTAATTCATTTCGATCGTTAGAGAGATATTTCCATATATACACTTTTAACTTCCCATGACGAAGTTTCAAATACACATACACATTAGAACCTAAATGCCAACGACGGAGTGCATCTTGCATAAAATCTGAAGAAGTAGATTCAGTCGAAACTGATTCTGCATTGGAAGATAACAGTCCACTATGTGTTAGAGCACAAGAAAGCAGATCATGAGTTGAGTTTTCAACCTCGGTGAGAACTTTTGAATTGACAACGGTAGATGTTTCTGCTGGGGTTTTGGAAGACATAAGATAGGTTTCTAACCAATCCACAGCAAATTTTTGTGAGGGTGAATTAATCACATCTGAGACAATGTCCACAGATTTTGTTTCTTCTAGGACAGGAACAGTCAACTCCGCACTATTTACACTAGAAATTATTTGCTCGAGTGATGGCATACTTTGAATTTTAGATATTCTTTTTAGATAGTAACATCCAACTACGACATTCACAGTATAAGATTTATTTTTAAAACACTAACATCTTAAAACATTATAATTCTGTCACAGCTATGAGCGAAGCAAACCTATCCACACAACGTCCAAAGTTGAAATGACTTATCAAACAACTTCATAAGTATAATCACGTAACCTAAATCGAGTGTCGTGTGCAAACAGATCACATAAGATATGAAGTGATTAGAACTTATAATTTTTAATGAATCGTACAACATTAGATTGTGGTAAATACAATTGTTATCTACATGAGAAAATTTCTATATTATTTCATTCAGCTTCGAAATCATAGAGTGAAAATATGTACCAAACTTACTTAAAGTTCCGAATTTTAAATCACATTAACATTATATACTTAGAAAAATTTTATATATATTTTTATAACTTTAGGTGATATGTATCACGCGGAATATACAAGAATAACTACCAAAAACACGAAAATAACTAACAGCCTTCACAAGTCGGCATCCAAACTAGAAATGAACGATAAACACACTAATTGCAACAATTAGATGAGAGCTTATCAGTTCTTATCTTATCTAAGATTCCACATAAAATGACGTCATCACTCCAAAGTTCACAAGATGACGTCATTGGTCCAAGGTTCGCAAGATAGCCATTTAGCCTTTTAAAATTAAGAAGTAATTAAAATTTTTTTAATTACTATCGATTTTTAATTACTTCTTAATTTTAAAAGACTAAATGGCTATCTTGCGAACCTTGGACCAATGACGTCATCTTGTGAACTTTGGAGTGATGACGTCATTTTATGTGGAATCTTAGATAAGATAAGAACTGATAAGCTCTCATCTAATTGTTGCAATTAGTGTGTTTATCGTTCATTTCTAGTTTGGATGCCGACTTGTGAAGGCCTCATACTGTTAGTTATTTTCGTGTTTTTGGTAGTTATTCTTGTATATTCCGCGTGATACATATCACCTAAAGTTATAAAAATATATATAAAATTTTTCTAAGTATATAATGTTAATGTGATTTAAAATTCGGAACTTTAAGTAAGTTTGGTACATATATTCACTCTATGATTTCGAAGCTGAATGAAATAATATAGAAATTTTCTCATGTAGATAACAATTGTATTTACCACAATCTAATGTTGTACGATTCATTAAAAATTATAAGTTCTAATCACTTCATATCTTATGTGATCTGTTTGCACACGACACTCGATTTAGGTTACGTGATTATACTTATGAAGTTGTTTGATAAGTCATTTCAACTTTGGACGCTGTGTGGATAGGTTTGCTTCGCTCATAGCTGTGACAGAATTATAATGTTTTAAGATGTTAGTGTTTTAAAAATAAATCTTATACTGTGAATGTCGTAGTTGGATGTTACTATCTAAAAAGAATATCTAAAATTCAAAGTATGCCATCACTCGAGCAAATAATTTCTAGTGTAAATAGTGCGGAGTTGACTGTTCCTGTCCTAGAAGAAACAAAATCTGTGGACATTGTCTCAGATGTGATTAATTCACCCTCACAAAAATTTGCTGTGGATTGGTTAGAAACCTATCTTATGTCTTCCAAAACCCCAGCAGAAACATCTACCGTTGTCAATTCACAAGTTCTCACCGAGGTTGAAAACTCAACTCATGATCTGCTTTCTTGTGCTCTAACACATAGTGGACTGTTATCTTCCAATGCAGAATCAGTTTCGACTGAATCTACTTCTTCAGATTTTATGCAAGATGCACTCCGTCGTTGGCATTTAGGTTCTAATGTGTATGTGTATTTGAAACTTCGTCATGGGAAGTTAAAAGTGTATATATGGAAATATCTCTCTAACGATCGAAATGAATTACAGCCTACGCGTGAAGGTGTTACACTGTCACCGGCTACATGGAGTGAATTTTCTCAAAAATTGTGGTCGTTCAATATTCTATATGCAGATACCTCTTTCGTCAGTCACAATGAGTTGTTCTGTTTCAATGACAACGGAAAATTGCATCTGCAGAAAATAATTCAATTATATGATTCAAAATTTTGTCTAACACAGTGTCATATTACCTTAGATAAAAATCAAATAGCATGTTTACAGAATAGTGTTAACAACATTAGTATACATCTTCGAGAAAGTATATTTATAGAGTGGCTTCCTGCTCAAATATTAAAAATAAAGAACACTATAACCTTTCTACCATCACTTATTTGTGACAAAAATTTTGCATTCGAACAATTAATCTCTTGTATTCATGACAACATCATGTGTCATGTAAGAAAACTTTTCAAATGTGTTGGCTGTGTTGGTAAAGTTGAAGATTTAAGTTACCATGAATGTCTTTACAGCACTCCATTACAAATGTTTGACAGAGTGTCTGAACAAGTACTTCTAAATCTTGACATTAATAACATTGCTAAGAAAGTTTTGTTGCGTGGTGAAGAAGTCTTTTACTGCTATGATAGAAATTTTTTCGAGTCATTCAAATCAGAGGACTATGAAAGTGCGATAAGGAAATTATTTTAACTTATTTGTTTAAATGTACAAGTGATAATGGTTAATGTGTATTTCATTAATAATAGATTCATTAAATGGTTTTTATCTTTCAAATTGAATTCCTTATTTATACTCATTAGCTAATTTTTTTTTTTTTTTTTAGCATGTTCCATTTAAGAAATGTTATATTGTTGTGAGTTATGTATCTATGCATTCAAGTGTAACAGGTTTACTAATCTCACTTTTTAAAATAAAATATAAAAAATTAAAAATAGATTTATTCGAATCATATCAAATGTCTACAGTGTGAGTTTCATGACAAAAGATATTTACACTTTACAGAGTTTAAATCATAAATTTATAATCAATGTCAAAATTCTGAATTCATTCAAAATAAATGCTAATTTATGTTCCATTCTCTAAAGTATGAAGATTCATAAACAATGTTGTGTTTCAATCTCTAAGAATCGGTGAAAATTCGACTGTAGTTTCTTAAAAATCTACGAAGTTGGGAGTTATTCTGTAATAGGTGTAAAATTTTGTTGTGGTCCTGTCATTTTCTGTGTGTTGTTAAATATGTACATTCAAATGGGATCATTTATTAAGAGCAGAGGGGTCTTATGGAGCACCTACAGCCACAAAATTGTGACATTTCTATGTGCATGTCAATAATGTCTCGTATTAAGATATCAAAACTCATTACATGTTTCTTTTAAGGTGTTAATTGCATATCTTACATATTTTTTAATGTTATTGCAATGTACTGTACTTGTCTCAGAGGGTCACTCTTTCATTTAAATTCAATGTTAACAATCACCTATCCTTAAAAACAGTAAGTTATATACTATTCTTCTTTAAAAAAAAATATATATATATATATACTCGTTTAATGATCTTAAACGTTGTTGTAACAATAAAACCTAGCTCTTATTTGATAGTCATACACTTAAGTATTGCGCAATTTTTGTCAAATTGCATTAAAATTTGATAATTTTAAATGGGGAAAAAAAAAACATTCGTGAGTATTCTATAATATTGAAATGCTATGATCTTCCAGCTCTTGTATGTATTGTATAATTTGATAAATTTTTCATTTAAATATGGGAACTGCTTAAAACAATAACATTGCAATTAACTCGCTTTGCGAACATGAACTTTGGGTCACTATCTGTTACACTGATAAGCGCGATAAGCTATAGAGCCGATTTGGAATGTATTTTGGGTGAGTCTTTGGCCTGCATGTTGTGTGTATTGTGGGGGGAGGGGGTATATTTATGGAAAATATGTATTCATATACATATTCTTTCTGAGAGCAGCTTTTTCAAAATAAGATCCACACATTTTAGTGGTGTCTATTGAAATGGAATATCTGCTTATATGAAAAAAAAAAAAAAAAAAAAAAAAAAAAATGGATAGCATAAGACAGTAGCAAGTTATTAAAAAGAAAAAAGAAAAAATGCATAATTTGGAAAGAATAATTGTGTGGTGGCAATACGGCAACATAATGACATCATTATAGATAAGATCTAATTTTTAATAATGTAATAAGAGTGTATCACTCATTTGGAGTGTGGACAGTAAGTTGTCGCTCCGTGAGTTCCAATTTTGTTAACTATTTTCAATGTGAATATAAAAATTATATGAAATGATTCTAAATATTCAAACTTAGAAGCTTCAACTAAGTTCGGTTTCATTGAAATATTTGTCCTCTAAATATTTGCATCGGTAAAACCACCATTGGTAGTTCAAACAGTCGATTCGTATTTAGAAAATTCTAGAACCGTAGTGTACAACTGTAGAAATCTATTTTTAAAAGCTGTCGAAACAGATATTTTTTTTCATAAAAATGTGTTCCATACAATTTATGTCTACCGATGAAATACAACTATTTCGGACATTTTTAAAAATTTAAAAAGTTTGAAAGTTAGTGTGATAAAATCTCACACAATACTTACTCGTTTCATGTTTAGCAGGTTTTAATACCGGGTGTTGAAATCTAGGTACATATATGTGCAAAATGGTCTATTCCTATTCAATAGATTTTAAAATGTATTGGTGTCCTGAAAAAAATAATGTACACTCACTTCTAAGTTCTATAATGGTAGTAAAATTACGATGTGAAAATGGTGATATCATATTCATTGGGTTTTATTTAAACTGAATGCTAAAATTTTGGGGGTGAAAGTTCGTTAGCTTGTTAAATTCTAAACTTTGATATTTCAATTAAAGTGATGTGTTTCAGATTACGTGTAGCAAATCAGACCGTTGAAGTATCCAGTTACTAGAAATATATTATTAGAAAAAATAGATGGCAACACCTCATACTGGTGACGTCATTATAGATAAGATCTAATTTTTAATAGCGTAATGAGAGTGTATCACTCATTTGGAGTTTGTCCAGCGGGTAGTGAACACGTCGTTCCGTGAGTTCTAATTTTCATTATTATTTTTATAAAAAGAAAAAAAATCATTTCGTTACTAGTCGTATATGCTGTTAGATTTATTTTTAAAAAATCACACACACACACTTAGAATGGTCAAATCATATTCAATGCACAATATCATTAAAGTGATGTGTTTCAGATTACGTGTAGCAAATCAGACCGTTGAAGTATCCAACTATTAAAAATATATTATTAGAAAAAAATAGGTGGCAACACCTCATAATGCTGACGTCATTGTAGATAAGATCTAATTTTTAATAGCGTAATGAGAGTGTATCACTCATTTGGAGTTTGTCCAGCGGGTAGTGAAGACGTCGTTCCGTGAGTTCTAATTTTCATTATTATTTTTATAAAAAGAAAAAAATCATTTCGTTACTAGTCGTATATGCTGTTAGATTTATTTTTAAAAATCACACACACACACACTTAGAATGGTCAAATCTTGTTCACTTCATTTTAACTAAATGCACTATTTTAAAGGTTGTCAAATATATTGTGTATACATTTGTTTTTAGATACACAACACTTAAAAGGGTCGAATCCTGTTCACAAAACATAATTTCAGCTATGTATTACATTCATGTTTTTAAAGTTTGTGTACGTGTATAAATTTGTTTTTAGATACACAACACATAAAGGGTTGAATGCTATTCACTTAACACCATTTTGAAAATGCGTAACTATACTTGGGTGTATTCCATTCCTTTAAAAAAAAAAATCATATTGATAGTTAGATTTATTTAAAAAAAAAAAAAAAAAAATCCGTATTGCTATAAATCACTCAGCTAAGTATAGTGTGTTTAAATTTTAAGTGTTAAAAGGGTTGAATGCTATTCACTTAACACCATTTTGAAAATGCGTAACTATACTTGCGTGTATTCCATTCATTTAAAAAAAAAATCATAGTGTTATAATACACAGATTTATATTCACTCCGTAGCATTCTGTTTTAAAACGCACCCTTTATAAAGTGCATCGCTATTCACCGAGCGATTCGAATGAACTTTGAAAAATAATCTAACTTCCGCTGATAAGGTACACTTCGAAGATAACTTTCTATATTGTGAATGGTGTGTATATGGTGCTGTGGCACGGCGGTAAGACGCGCGGCTTGTAATCGGCTGGGCCCAAGTTCGAATCCAGCTCCTGACCAGTGAAACATTAAATTCTTTTGGAAAAAAAATGCCGATAGATGGCAGCACTTCATCAAAATTCGCCAGAGGGCGCTTTAACTACGTCACGCTGATAAGATCTTTCACTCTGTCGCTGACCAGCAGAGAGGGAGGACGTGTGCTAAGGAGCTCCAAGGCGCGACACGTCATTTCCAGATTATGTGATTGCGAAATCCCTTGAAACCTCTTCCTCAGGTCAAGGGTCAGTCAGCGATTGTGACATTCCCTCTCAAGAGTGAAGTGAAACTCACTCCGTATGAGTCATCATGCCTCTGTGAAAGACTTTCGCAATTGCCCTCTTCCGAAAGAGGCATCCGGTGCTGCGCCTCACCAAACTTCCAAAAGAGGGGGGGGCACTGAGAGGCATCCTCCCTCCTGGGGGTCTCAAGACCCTCTGAGAGGAGCTTCCTCTCAAAAGAGGGAAGACACTCCAAAGAGGGGAGGCGGCTCAAGAGAGGCATCCTCCCAAAGAGGGCCTCTCCTCCTGAGCCACCTCCCCGATCCGCCGCAGAATGCCCCTTTTATAACTACTAACATACTAAAATTTTATTTTGATGAAGTGATTTTTACGGCAGTTATCAAGCGAACTGACAGACAGACAGAATGAACAAAGTCATAAACACTTTTCAAATATGTTGCAAAGTCTTAAAAAGCTCTCATTTTTGTAGTCGTCCTAAAATATCGAATACAGTTCATTTCTATGTAAAACATATGGTGGTCAGAATAATTCTGTTTCTGTTCCAGTCATAAGAAAGCTTTTATTTTTGTAGTCATCCAAGGAAATCGAAATCTATTCCTTTCTATTGAAAGCCGTATGTCAAATTCAATCACTTTTCCTTTATAGTTATGAAAAATTCTCATTACTGTAGTTATCCCCAAAAACTCAAAACACCTTCATATCTCTGAAAATTAATGTTGATATGGGTGTGAAATTACCGCCTGAATAGTTAAAAACTTGCTCTCGGGTAGTATTGAAACGAGTAGTATATCGTACATACATTTTGTTTTCACGAGAAGAAAGAAAAAGTCCCCAAAAGAGAAAAGTAACCAAGCTCTTAGCAATTTATTTCATTATGATCATATCCGTGCTCGAAACAAACTACGTGGATTTACAGCTACAAACTCAATCTCTTTCCATAATATGCGCTGTCTCTAACATTCCAAGAGGTTTTGCTTGAAATAAGATGATTTTTCTTTGAAATCGATATACACAGATACTGTCCCAGATTGTATTCAAATCGAAGACTAAGAAAGTAAAATTACTCCTTTACATGCAATGTCATGTAATATAGACATATCTATAATCAGATGAATACATTATATGGAGAACTTATCAGTTTGGGAATTGAGGTTTCCCTGCTTTGATTCAGAAGAGGAAGCCCTTGTGGGTGCTATACATGACACAGCGGTTAAATCTAGTCCATATTTTTAACATTAAATTTAAGTTTTACACGTTTTAATTCAAAATATCTCAAATTGAACCCTAAATTATCTGCATAGTTTTGCATGCACTTCTAACAAATAAATTTTTGCATAGCCACAGTATTGTATTTCACATAAAATAAAGTCCTTTCTGGTAGGTCGGACGGTCCTTGTCTCAACAACAACAACAACATAAAATAAAG
Organism: Amaurobius ferox; assembly: GCA_951213105.1. NCBI lineage: Eukaryota > Metazoa > Arthropoda > Arachnida > Araneae > Amaurobiidae > Amaurobius > Amaurobius ferox. Next base: position 80,993,467 of record OX578133.1, on the reverse strand, counting down.
TGATGTATATCTTTTTATTACTTAATTATTTGGGCTGCCTCTCCAGAAGCTGCATGTTTACTGATTGAGGCGACATGAAAGTAATATGGAAAATGACTGGGTGTAGACAGCCCTACACCTTGTATAGAGAAAGACTGCTTCTAGACTATACTAAACTGTGTATGGAAAGACTGGGTGTGGACTGGGCAAAACTGTGTGCAAGAAAATACTGTATATAAACTGTACTAGACTGGGTGTAGATGAAAACTGTGTGTAGACTGTACTAGACTGTGTGTAGATTATAGTAGGCTGTGTCTAGGGAATGTTTCTGTCCAATTGTACTATACTGTATGTAAGGAAAGACCATGTATATACTGTACCAGCCTGTATTCACTGAAAGAGTGTCGAAAGCCCAGACCTCCCGGCTCGTCCGAGGACTTAGAGCAGCTGATTGGATGGCCGGCACTGAAAGAGTGTTGTTGTTGAAACCCAGACCGTCCGACCTACCAGAAAGGTGTAAGGTAACAGTTTGGACGGTCGGGAAGAGCACTGAAAGAGTGTGTGTAAACTGCACTAATCAATATGTAAGGAAAGACTGTGCATAGACTGAAATTTGTATTGTAGGAAAATACTGTAAGTAGACTGTACTAGACTGTAGTATATTGTACTAAACTGTGTATAAACTGTATTGAAGAGAAAGAGTACATTGTTGTTGCGAACATGTAAAATGTCTTAACTGGGATCTTTTTTGAGAATCAGGGCAGAACACCTTTACAGAAAGCCATACCTATTACGTCAATGTAGGGTTGCCATATGTGAACACGCTGGGCATGAATGTCTGATTTGATGATTTATCGTCAATTTTTGGCGATTTTCAGAAGATATTAGAACATTCTCTAAATAATGAATATTATAGGAGATACCAGCTCCTTGTGGAATTTTCTACGGAGAGTTTATAAAATGAGTCATCGGTCAATTAGAGATCAGTTGACATGATACGAGCTATATTGAATTGTAAGAAACGTCAATGTTTTGAGAATAGTACCTGCTGTTCTGTGAAAATAATGGAGAATTTAATTGCTGCTTTACTGTGCCTGACAGTTGTTTAGTGATTTTGTGAGATAGTTATCAATCTATTTGCTGTATAGTGTTCCTGTTTACTCTTTGCTTGTAAATAAACGTGTTAGTTATCCAGAAATCTGGAAATATTCTCGTTTTCTGAGAGTACACCCACGATTCCAGAGTATACATCATAACAGTATTGTAGTATTTACATAGACTGTTTCGCAGGGAAAGTAAACATGAAACATGGTTAATAAAGCAATCTAAGATCTCAGATTCTTTGTTGTAAACATACTGACATTTCTGACTGTTCTCTTCCGAATTTCATTTATATTCCACCGGCCTCCTTCTAAACAGTTAAAAATATTGTTCTTTACTGGGACTGAAACCAATAATGAATCCGACACATCTTTTCCTCCACGATACGAAAGCAAACGTCTGGGAAGCGGGAAGCAACGAAGATATTCCAACTCTGTTCCATTCAGGTCACATCTTCCTCTGAAACAAGCCCCTTGTATTTACGACTATGGACACCAAATCCCTTCCCCAAAATATCTACTCTCTCTTGCGTTTCAAGAGGTGTTGCTTGAAATACTTGTTCCTTGAAATCGATTTGTTTTCTTGTCACAGATTTTATTCGGACTGAAAAGTTAAAATGTAAAATACCTGTTTAATATTCAAAGGCTTGTATCAGTCGGCAGAAATGGAGGGGTATAAAAAGATCTCATTAAAAATTTAGCACTTCCTTAAAATCATCATAATTTAAAATAGTATTTAATTTTTATTTTATCTGGGGCGACTGGTTCCGTAGAATTCAGTAACAATTTTATTCGCTAATATAATAATGTGAGACGTCTTTAATTTTGATGTATTTTATTATTTTATGAAATGGGCCGATGCGATGATTGAGCGGTTAAAGACAGGCGATTCCTCGTGCTCGCTCGGCATTCGGCTCTGGGTTCGAGTCCTACCTGCCGGCATGGAGGTTGTGTTGTTGAGCGCACATGTGTCCCCCCCGTCCACCCCCTCACAATTTTGACCGATGTATTGGCGAATTGTAGTGTATCAAGTGCCTAGCCATTGTTAAAAAAATTTATATATGAAATGAAGAATATTCAAATGCAATTTTGGGATTTACATTTTATATTAGAACACCAATCACTGCATCTAACCTACAGGGGCTAAGTTATTTAGGCGCCGTTGTTCAGAACTCATGTCCTAACTGGGATTCAATCTACTGATTTTCGTACAGCTCAAACTACTGCTAAAGAAATAGAACAGCATACAACAGAAAGTTGTCAGTCTCAACTGATTTCGAAGCCCAGGAGCAGCCTCCTTCGTCAGGGCACTCAAGAAGCTCAACTTTCACTCATGAAAGCTAGATAGACTACTAATGTAAGAACAATAAACCTGACTGACTCACTTTTCTTGCTTCAGTTACGTTTGAAGTCTATACATCAGTTGCCAATCTAGCGCTCGCTAGTGAAAGTCACACGTCTTATGTGTCCTGAAGAAGGCTGATTTCTAGCCTTCGAAATCGGTGGAAAGTATTAATTTTGGGTTATATTCTGCTTTTAACGAAGTTATTTTAGTTTTATTACTGATCTTCCGTTAGCTAGACGATGCTTTATCTTTTGAGCTACCGGGGCCATTATATTTTCTTTTATGGTTGAAGGTGACCTTGCATAGTTTATCTAAGGATATGAAAATTGACAATTTAATTAAAAAATATCAAAAAGAAAAATATTGAATATGTCTCGATTGGTATATATGAACAAAAATTCCTTCATATCTGTGAACTTTTAGAAATTACTAAAATATGCATGAATACTCATTTATCAGTAATTGCTAATTTTCAAGAAGTAAGTTTTATTCCAGAAAATTTCTTGAAAGGAAATATTTCACATGACACGTTTAATTAGGTGGGAGGTTTCAAAGGCGAGGGGTGGCACAGAAAATTCATTCATCAAATTGACTTCAGTTCAACCATTTAATACGGCGCCGCACATAATAGAATAGAAAGCAGTGAAAAATTGTTTTAGGCGAAAACTGGGCTGCGATTAAGAAGCTGCGATTTAAATTATTCATTAAAATTCATTCGTTTCATTAAACTCTTTTAGCTGCTTTCACAAGATATGCTAGAGAGTGGAAATGACATATGTTTTGAATTTTTAATGAATTTTCAATGACAATCCTTATTTTTTTAAGGGGGAGATACTTCTTTAAATCTGGAAAAAAAGAATTGTTTGTATTTGTTATGTTTGCTGAATAAAATGTGAAGAATATTTAGATTTTTTCAAAGCTGTTTTTGTTCAACCTTGCGTGCATTGAAGGGCCAGAACCAAATTACCAAAAATATAATTTTGCATCATATTGTTATATATATATATAATATATATATATATATATATATATAATATATATATATATATATATATATATATATATATATATATATATATATATATATATATATATATATATATATATATATATATATATATATATATATATATATATATATATATATATATATATATATCATTAAACTCTGGTCATCTTACATCATGTGTATGCAGAGATAAGAATCTTACTAGTTACGTTAACTCATCTCATGAACACATTATTACAGGGGATCTCAGTATAGTTCAGGATGATATACTTAGGGATATTATGAATAAAAGGTCTAAATTTCGCATCCCATTCTGCCATCACCCCAAACTTCTTCTCCAGTCTTTATCTTTTGATTTTGATAAATTCATATATCAACAAGCCTGTTCACATTCCATTCCTATTGAAACGTTCCATCTATGGAAGTATATTACCTTACATCTTCTTAAAAATGTTATTTTAAACATTAAATTTACGAAGCCTAGTTATCCTTATGAACAACTCTTATCTGCTGTTAAAGAACTACAACAACATTTTGTCAAAATTTATGTAGATAAAGCTTCTAATAATTATGCCATTATTTGTAAAAAATATTAGGTTTCTCTGTTACAGAATTACTTAAAAAAATCATATTTTTAAACCCATTAATAATCAGTCTATCAAAGTCAAAACTAAAATGCTAAAATTATATACACAATTAAATATAAATTGTAAGTTTTATGAATTTCCATATGTTACTTTGGTTCCCAAATTCCACGCATCACATCTCAGTTTTAGAACGGTCACTTGTGGACATAATACCTTTACCACTGCAGCTAGTAAGTACTTGCTAAACTGTTTAAATGGAATTAATGAATCTTTTAAATTTAAGAATTCAGGATATTTCATTTTGAACAATAGTTTTGATTTAGTTAATCACCTTAGCAAGCTTCCACATATTCTTGGTTTCCTTACCTTTGATTTTAAATACCTATTTAGTAATATTGATATGAACGGCCTATTTAGTAATATTGATATTAAAGATTTATATAAAGTTATTATCTCTCTTTATCATGATTATCTCTCTTCCAATAATGTTCCATTTAATGTCAAAAACTCTCCTATACTATTGCACTTTGTGTTATACAACAATTATATCATTCAAGGTGATAACATATATTTACAAACATCTGGTGTACCTCAAGGGGGCTGTAGTAGTAGTATTCTATCTAACTTATATCTTTTTTATTATGAATGTCATTTTATCTCTAATTTATATATTATATATTGATATGTTAACGACTTAATTTGTATTATCATTGATGATTCCTATCCAATTAATATTGGTTTTTACCTTTCTAATTTAGAATTATTTCCTAATGAACCTAGTGTTAGTCAAACTGTAAATTATTTAGACCTAAATTTAGATACCTTCAATAATCATGTTATCACTAATCTATATGTTATCACTAATCATGTTATCACTAATCATGTTATCACTAATCATGTTATCACTAATCTATATTCTTAAAACTTCACTATCATTAAGCAGCTATCATATAGATCTTGTAATTCTATTCAATTGTTTAGAAACATCATTTTAAAACAGATATTTGGAATACATCGACTTTCTGATACTTAGTTTCACTTTCTCCACATCATTAATCTTAAACGCATTTCTCAAAATGACCACTATCCGGAAGTACTTGTAAGTAATATTATTAATAATTTCAAGTACACCATGTAATAATTTTACAAATGGATTATTTATCCTTGATTGGATAACTCATTTTTGTAAATTTCATCTATTCTTATCACCTAACTTACCACTAGGCCTGACTCTGATACTGTTTACTATTTTTGAAAGACTACTTTCCACTTGTCCTGAGTCCTATACTCATTACTATTTTTGAAAGTCTTCATACAAATCGTTTTTCGTTCAAGTGTATTCATTCCGGTGTCCACTCGCTTTGACGAATAGTTGTAAAATGCTCTGTCGAATGTTCTCCTACGAACATGTCGACTCCCACGTGGTGGCTGTGCCTGTGGGTTAATATTTCTGTTTTTTATATTTCTGGTTTATAATTAATTCACTTGGTTTTTATTATTTCTACTTCCATTAGCCAGTAGACATTTCCAATGGTGTCCATAGTTAAATACTATCGCCATTGTCAGAAACTGGCTATTCTATCGGTTTTAATTCGAATTGTTGTACGGCTGTCCTGACGAGAATGCAATTTCGAACTAACCGCCATTTTTTGTGTAGTTTCAATTGATTGTTCTCCATGTCTCGATCTTTAATCTTGAGCTAATTATTATTGCCATTTCTTATTTCTGCCGTGTTTGCTTTTTCATTTTATATATATTTATATATCAGAGTTGGGCAAAATACATTGAAAATGTATTGTCGATGCAAAATGCAAAATACATAGGTTTTAGAGGATAAAACACAAAATACAAAATACTTTTCAAATTTGAAAAGTTCCAAATACAAAATACATGTATTTTCAAAATACAAAATAGATTTAAAAAAATAAAACATTATTGTGTATTGGACTGCATTGAATTTTCAATGTAAAGCAACATTTGTCTATAATCAAGCTAATATTTGTTAAATAGTAACATTGGAACATTAAAAGGATTAGAATGTATTGAAAAATTATGACTTAAAAGACTATAACCTTGAAATTTTAAATCTCCAAGTTAATAAATTAAAAATAAATGAATCTATGGTAGAACATATTTAATATAACAAAGATATAAAAACAAGAAATTTATGAAGAAACCTTCATATGGTGACAAATGATTTATACACTTCATTTTTGACGGAACTGTTAAGTATTTTAATTCTCTTTTGCATACACATTTCTTCAGTCTTTCAAATTTTCAGTAAAACCGGTAGCGTCTCCTACGCTGGAAATGAAAACGCTTAGTGAATCCCCCTGTCCCCTCTAGAATTCGAGACATCCATATCAGTCATCATCGAAGCTCTATCTATAGCCAATACTTAGAAATAGATGTTTCAAGAAAAATGTTTGAAAAAAAACTGGAAATGAAAACAAAAACAGAAGTGGGAATATTTTGTAAACTTCCAACCGTCTCCTGAATTTAATGCTAAATTAATATCAGTCATAATCTCAGCTCTATCTATAGATAATCTGATGAAATAAAGTTTCAAGGAAATGCTTCTTACTCGGAAGGGGAAAAATTTCAGGTGGATATCCTTAGTAAACCTCCGCATTGCTCTGGAATTTGTTGCTGAATCAATATCAATCATTATCCCTATATTTAACTAATTCTGAGAAATATATGTTAAAGAAAATTTTTGAACCAGATATAGAAAAGAAACCGGAAATACAAATTATATCGGAAGTGGAAATCCTTAGTAAATACCGATCCGGAATTTGATGCTGAATACATATCCGTCATTATCTCTAATCAATTCTGAGAAATATATATTAAAGAAAATTTTTGATGAAAAACCAGATGTAAAAAAGAAGCCGGAAATACAAATTATACCGGAAATGGAAAAAGAACTGGAAGTGGAAATTATTAGTGAACTGTGTTACGCTCCGGAATTTGATTCTGAATCCATATCAGTCATTATCTCTATCTATAACCAATTCTTCAAAACAGCTGTTTTAAGGAAAATTTTTGAACACGAAGTGGGAAAGAAACAGGAAGTATAAATCCTGAGTGAACCACCTTACATCTTCTAAAATATGATGCTGAATCCATATAATGAGTTATCATCTAAGCTCTATCTATAGCCAATTTTGTGATACAGACGTTTCAACTAAAATGACAATTTTGAACAGGAAACGAAAAAAGAGCCAGAAGTAGATATCCATAGTGAAACTCCCATCCCTCTGAAATATAATGCTAACTTCAAATCAGTTATCACCTGAGCTCTATAGCAGATCATAAGAAATAGATGTTTCAAGAAAGCATTTTTCAGAAAAAATATATTAAGGCAAATTTTGTCATCAATAAAACTTATTCCATAATATAGCTCTACCTTGATTAAACAAATGTAAGGAACTAGCATACATATTCGTTAAATCGACGTGCTCCTGCATAAAAGAAAAATCTGCCATTTAGATGCGTTTTAAAATTTGCTGTGGCTTTGAATGCCCCATTTATAAATGCACATTTTAGTTTGCATAATTGGCATTCAGCCTTATTTACTCCATTATCATCAATAGATATCCATTTAAAAGAATTTTCGTCTAATACTTCCCAAAATATATTTACATCACGAGGGGCAGTGTCTTCCATCTTTTCTTAGGTCTTTTCAATAACTAACTACTGCATTGCATCTCTTTAATTTACTTCAAATATATATACAATGCATAGCAGAGCTTGGATTGCCTATGCTTCTGTTTTCACAAAGAATGAAACTTCAAGCTCTCTTCTGTCCCTTTACTTTATACATTGACACGAAGGAGATATATATCAAATGACATCAGTATACAGTGTGTTCCAAAAACACTGACCTCGGCTTTCATTCCTTAAATATTGACCTTAGACATATATAATAAATTAAAAGTTGCTTAAGAAAGGTACAGAATTTTATAAAATCGACAAAAATTTTCAGGGGATTAAATTTGAAGAAATACAAAATTTAAATTTTTATACGGCCCCCGTATAAAAACGTTTCCAATAGTAAAATGTGTCCCATACACTAATAAGGTGATGTACAAAATTTCAGCATTTTATCATAAAAAATCCCTGAGATATGTTTAAACAAAGTTGGTGAGGGATTAATCACAAATTAAAATGTAAATGTTTACAGCAAGAGTACAAATACCGCAACGCAGAAATGCATCATAGGCAAATAATATCTGCCTCTTATCCTTTAATGGAACTTTGGCATGGATGGAAAACATTTTGAACAAGCTTTGTAATCTTTGTGTAAAGTTATTACTTTTACTAGGTGTAGATACTTTTGTACCAATAAATAGCAAAATTATTATTTATTTATGTAATCATTGTTCTCTTTCGTAATTTGTGTATGACCCCTGAAAAGCGATCTGCCGACATGATTTTTCTCCTCTGAGAAGTCATGTCGATGCATCGAAAAGTGATTTAATTCAGCATTTTTGTCTTTTCATATCTCTGGAACTTTTTATGATAAAATGCTGACATTTTGTACTTCACCTTATTAGTGTATGGATCACATTTTACTCTTTAGAAATGTTTTTGTACGGGGGCCGTATAAAAATTTAAATTTTGTATTTCTTAAAACTTAATTCCTTTGAAAATTTTAATCTATTTCATTTTGTACCTTTTTTTACGGAACTTTGCAATTTATTATATATGTCTAAGATCAATATTTAAGGAATAAAATCCGAGATCACTGTTTTGGAGACACCCTGTATAATTCCTATATATGGACGTAAAGTTTACAACAGAAACATTCTTTCTCAGAGGCTATTGCAGCTAAGCATTCCGTTTATTAGCTGGCATCGGTTGAAAACGGATGTTTATATTAACTGCTAGAAATTGATTCTGAAATCTGAATAAATGTATTTTGAGTATTTTAAAAATACAAAATACCCTAAAATGGATTTTCGATGCATTACTAAAATACTTTAGTTTTTATAGTTGAAAATACAAATTACAAATTTATCTTGAAAATGTATTTCAAATACATGTATTTTCGATACTGCCCATCTCTGTTATATATATACCTTTTTAATTGGGATTTTTGTATACTAATATTCCCCTCATCCCCTTTCCATTATAGTGATAAGTTACCTTCTATTTTTATCTTTAGTCTTGGTCTATAGTTACTTATTTGTAAGATATGCTAGAGATGGGTTTGTTTGTACTTACCGTAGTTTATACATAGTTACATAGTTTTCGATTAAAAAATTTCAATTTATATATATATAACAATTTATATATATATATATATATATATATATATATATATATATATATATATATATATATAAACTTTTCGACTTTTTTATGTATGCTTTCCTATTCGAAGTTTATACGCTTTATGCCACTCTTCCATGATTCTCGTCTTGCTGGTTAGTAAAATTTCCAATTTTTGTTATTTTGATCATTTTTATGTTGTCTGGTATTCGGCCACTTTTTCCCCACGTGCATGATCGATTGCTGTTTCGGGCGTGCAGAGTCTCTGGGAGCGTTTTCATGAAGTCAAAGCTAGCTTCTAACCAGGAAATAGGGGTCCCAATCCCCCTTGACCTTTCTGCAACCCAGTAAACACAATCATTCCACCTATATATTTTCTTTTTTCATTTTAAATCTTATATATATATATATATATATATATATATATATATATAACTATATATATATATATATATATATATATATATATATATATATATATATATATATATATATTTCTCCTTCCCCCCAAAAAATTCATTCGAAAATTTAGGGGATGTTCTATACATTCGATCGTATTTAATATGTGTGTCATCCAGTATTTACTAATTATAATAATCGTACCAGATTACGATCGAAACTGTCCGTTCGTGGGATATTGCATCTTCAAGCTCAAGGACAGAGTCACACATCACTTCATAAATGTTTGATTAGAGTCCAGGGATGCTTAAAATGTGCTCTTCCGTTAAAAACTAAGAAAATTAAATTCGAATGTTCGGCACCGTAACCATACTATCTCTATACATTATATTATATATGCTGGGAAAATAAAAAAGCCATTTACTCCATCCTTTTGCATGGTAAAGAAAGTAAAAATAACTTAAATAAACGTTAAAATGAGAGATCCAGACTACTGAAATCACTTCTATAAAACTCAAATAAAAACATTTAACAAAATAACCAGTAAAACACAATAAAAATAATAAAATGCATTTATTAAGTTAATGTATTCATTTATGGCAAAATTTAATTGAAGATTTTATCTACGAAAATCGTTTGTTTTTTTAATCACGTTGCCACCCAAACATTCAAAATATGTCCAAAAAGTCATCCCGTTTAAACTAATTGTCAAATCTAATTTTTCTCTTTTGATGACACATATAGATAAAGACTTTTCTTTAAATGGTTCATTTATTTCTCTGTGCTGCAGTTTTTCACCCAAGATATAAAAAAAACGCCTTTTTAAAGTAATACAGATTCCTGGTTACAAAAGCACTTGGATGCAAATCGCCTTTTCAAACAGGTCATAAAGTTAAAACCAATTTCAGGCAGTTAAATTCCAGAAATATCATCTGTTACATCAGTGGCTTACTTTTAATTTATCTCTTTATAGCGTACTAAAATATCATATACAGCAAATTTTCAGCCAAATATATAGTATGCAGGGCAGTAACAGTTTATTACTGTTTAGTAAGGGTAGATAGTATCAAGTCATATATAAAAAATTCCATTCATAAAGAAGAATTTCCAATTCATGTATAAAACAGTTCATAGTTATTTGAAGGTAACTTATATAAAAAATTCTATCAAATAACTTTTGATACTCATCTAGTGTTATAGTGGTAAAAGGATGAAAGATGATATGGTGACTAAAAACTGATATTTTTACAATATGTGAAGTAATTCTTAAATTATATTACTAATAATTGTGGAAATTAAAGGAAAAAAATATTAATTAAAAGAAGAAACTAAAAAATTCAAGGACTAGAGAAGTAAGTCTAAGTCATAAAAACACGAATGGCTGCAGAAAGAACCAAACTTTTAGGACTTAAGATAGGTTACAAATTTCAGATACCAGCTATGAGCAAAATGTCTCCAGATACCACGAAAATGATACAACCAAGGTATCACATAAAGAACTACCGGCCAACTAGGTGGTGTAGATGCTGCCTGTCTGACGGCCTCTAACAAGCCAAATTGTGTCAAAAGTAGTAAGTGTAGAAAACTATGTTTAGGGTAGAGGGAAATGTAGTCTAATATTAACTGTTCGAATTTCAAGTGGCCAAGATCAGAATGCTTTTGAGATTTCAACGATCAAGAGGATGACTTGAGACTTTAAGAGAGAAGGTCTTAGATATTAGGTGTAGATAGTAAAAACGATTATGAGTGTGTCCTGTATGAAACAGACCTGTCTATTATAGTCCTAAAGTCTCGAATCTCCTCAAAACTAATAAGTTACTATCAGGAGTACTCCAAATAACATGTATTGATATATATGATTTATTATACACAATAAGGGACGATTTTATTTAAAAATTATAGTGATCAACGAAAATGAATTTAATACCATCCGTCATCACATACCATCATCACATAATACTCTTCCAAACCAAAAAAAATATTGTAAATTGGTATTTGCGGATGGCAAATACTGTAAATCGGCATTGCTTAATAAATACTGTACAGAATTTTTACAATTTCATTAATGAATAATACTTTTGAATATTAAATCAACGAAACAAATGACACATCTTAAAACCAGATCCAAAGGTTACTTTTATTAAATAATCATCCTACAGACGTAAATCAAATACAGCCAAAGCGCTTTCGAACATCCTCATGTTCATCTTCAATGCTGATATAATTAACAAGAAAGATCAATCATGCATAAGCATTGATTATGAAACACTTTCCAACTGAAATGCAATTTCATATAAAAATCTTTAAAATGTGATACATTCAGTGGTGATATCTTTTACATTATCACAGTACTACAGTAATTTATTATACTTAAATATTTAAAACTGTATCGAAATATGAATCATCTGATTCTCTATACAAAATCAATGAATATTTCATTCATATAACTTGCATTCCAGACTCCATAGCTAAATAATTTGTGTGAAAAAATTCAGCAATTCTAATGTAACTCATCTTACAGTCACTTGAGATATTTGCATTCTGCATAAGTTAAAACTAGGCTTCGTTGAAGAAATAATAAAAGTTTAGGGATCATTTAAAATCACAACTATTGTAATTGCATAGGCACGGAATTTAGATACACAGATAATACAGATACACAGATAAGATATGTGTGTGCGTATGTATGTATTCAAAGTATTGGAATCGTGCCGAAGATCGGAAATCGCATTTTCGAAGGATCTACACGTTTTGGGACTTCCAGAACAGGAAAAACTATTTTTAGGAAGACGTCTGTGTGTGTAAGGGTGTATCTGTGTGTGTAAGGGTGTATCTGTGTGTGTAAGGGTGTATCTGTGTGTTTCTGCGAGTCTGTGAGGATATTGCATCCACTCTAACTGAAAAACTAATGGACCGAATTTAATAAAATTTGGTGGGTAAGTTTTTTGTGGGAAACCCTGATGCTTATTTGATTATAGTATGATTCGCAACAAAAGAATCTGCCTTCTTTGCGAAATGGCCGGCAGAAATTGCCTTTATCCATGCTAGCTAAAAACTAATGGACCAAATTAAACACAATTTGGTGTATAATATTTCAATAACCTACAAGTGATTTATATACCAAATTTAACAAAATTTGTTATATAAATCACTTGTAGGTTATTCTAGTACGATTCGGGAAAAAGGAACGGACTGTTTTTGGGAAATGGCCCGCAAAAATCGTTAAATATAAAAATAAAAGACTACATGTGCTCAATTATATCAAATAAATTCCTATTTTATACGTGATTTTTGACAACAAAAAGAATAAGACTAACCCCATTACTCTAGTACTAGCCGTTCTTGAGATATTTTAGTTTTTTTTTTTTCGTTTTCGCTACGCCACTTTTGACAATAAGTCCATCTATCAAATGAGAACCAAATTTAAGTTTAACGTGCAAATTCAATGTCATTTAAAATAATTATGGATGTTGTTTTGTGCAGTTAAAATCAAATTATTATTGAAGAAATAAAGAGAACGTGAATATAAGTCTGCAGAGACAGACATGTGCTGTCCACATCAGAATTTTTAACAATATTACAACAATGATTTATAGAAGTGAACGGGGATTATTTGCAGGCTATTTCGAAAAAAATGTAGGATCTATATTTAAAGATCCACCAAATTGTTGTAGAATAAAATGTTCCACAAATTTATTCAGTGTACCAAATTTTAATTCTCTAGGACGTCAGAAAGTGCATTAAAAACGCCATCAAATAAGTATATCATGAAAAGTTATATAAAATTAAAAAAAAATTTGAAACATTGTTATCTACCGAAATTATATTAAAATGTAAAGCCTCTCTCATATACAAAATAATAAAACTCTTGTAAAGATATTTATTATATTATATATCTATTTTTCTCTCTGGAGGATATCGCAAAAGTCAGAATTTAATTGTATTCGTTTTTCTCCCTATATTAAATAATTTTTAATTAAAAAACTACCTAACATATTTTACTGAAATTTTTTTTATATATTTTATGAGATAATGTGAATATTTTCTAAAAATTTCGAAGGAATTTGTGAATTTTAAATGTGCTTAAAAAATATTTGAAAACCTAGGTCCCATAGGGTTCAATGTATTTCATTTTTTCAACCCGGGTTCAATAAAAAACTAATTGGGTGATGTGATTTATTTATATTCCCATAGGTCCCACAGACCGTCTGAAAAGCATACTAAAATTTCATTTTGATAAAGTCATTATTACGGCAGTTATCGTGCTAACGGACAGACAGACAGACAGACAGACAGACAGACGGACAGACAGACAGACAGATAGACATACAAACAGACAGACAGACAGACAGAATGAACAAAGTCATAAACACTTTTCAACTATTTTGTAAAGTGTTAAAAACAGATGCCAAAATGCTTAAATACAATCCATCGCAGTTAAGTAAAATCTGCATATCTTAGAAACTGTCAGCCGTACAAAATAGTGAATTATAAAACAACAAGAAAGATCAATCATGCATAAGCATTGATTATGAAACACTTTCCAACTGAAATGTAATTTCATTTAAAAATTTCTAAAATGTGATTCATTCAGTGGTAATATCTTTTACATTATCACAGTACTACAGTAATTTATTATACTTAAATATTTAAAACTGTATCGAAATATAAATCATCTGATTCTTTATGCAAAATCAATGAATATTTCATTCATATAACTTGTATTCCAGACTCCAGAGCTAAATAATTTTGTGTGAAAAAAATTCAGCAATTCTTATGTAATTCATCTTACAATCGCTTGAGATATTTGCATTCTGCATATGTTAAAATTAGGCTTCCTTGAAGAAATAATAAAAGTTTAGGGATCATTTAAAATCACAACTATTGTAATTGCATAGGCACGGAATTTAGATACACAGATAATACACAGATAATATATATGTGTATGTGTATGTACTCAAAGTATTGGAATCGTGCCGAAGATCGGAACTCGAATTTTCAAAGGATCTACACGTTTTGGGACTTCTAGAACACGAAAAACTACTTTTAGGAAGACGTCTGTGTGTGTAAGGGTGTATCTGTGTATGTTTCTGTGTGTCTGTGTGGATATTACATCCACTCTAATTGAAAAACTAATGGACCGAATTTCATACAATTTGGTAGGTATGTTTTTTGTGGGAAATCCTGATGTTCATTAGATTATAGAACGATTCGTAATAAAAGAATCTGCCTTCTTTGCGAAATGGCCGCAGAAATTGCCTTTATCCACTCTAGCTAAAAACTAATGAACCAAATTTAACAAAATTTGGAGTATAATATTTCAATAACCTACAAGTGATTTATATACCAAATTTAACAATATTTTGTATATAAATCATTTGTAGGTTATTCTACTACGATTCGGGAAAAAGGAACGGGCTATTTTTGCGAAATGGCCAGCAAAAATCGTTATATATAAAAATAAAAGACTACGTGTGCTCAATTATATCAATTAAATTCCTATTTTATATGTGATTTTTGACAACAAAAAGAATAAGACTAACCCCATTACTCTAGGACTAGCCGTTCTTGAGATATTCTAGTTTTTTCGCGTTTTCGCTACGCCACCTTTGACAATAAGTCCAGCTATCAAATGAGAACCAAATTTAAGTTTAACGTGTAAATTCAATGTCATTTAAAATGCTTATGTTGTGCAGATAAACTCAAATTATCATTGAATAAATAAAGAGAACGAATATGAGTCTGCAGAGAAAGACATGTGCTGTCCACATCAGAATTTTTAACAATATTACAACAATGATTTATAGAAGTGAACGGAGATTATTTGCAGGCCATTTCGAAAAAAATGTATGATCTATATTTAAAGATCCATCAAATTTTTGTCGAATAAAATGTTCAACAAATTTAAGCTGTGTACCAAATTTTAACTCTCTAGGACGTAGGAAAGTGCATTTAAAATGCCATCAATTAAATTTATCATGAAGAGTTATATAAAATTTAAAAAAAATGAAAAATTGTTATCTACCAAATTTATTTTAAAATATGAAGCCACTCCCATATGCAAAACGTTTAAACAAATGGAGAGATATTTATTATATAATATCTCTCTCTTTTCTTTCTGGAAGATATCCCAAAGTCAGAATTTAAATGAATTTGTTTTTTTCCCTATATTAAATAATTTTTTTAATTAAAAAACTACTTAACATATTTTACTGAATTTTTTTTTATATATTCTATGGGATAATGTGAATATTTCCTAAAAATTTCGAAGCAATTCGTGAATTTTAAATTTACTTAAAAAATGTTTGAAAAATTAGGTCCCATAGGGTTCAATGTATTTCATTTTTTCAACCCGGGTTCAATAAAAAACTAATTGGGTGATATTATTTATTTATATTCCCATAGGTCCTACAGACCGTCTGAACAACATACTAAAATTTCATTTTGATAAACTCATTTTTACGGCAGTTATCGTGCTAACGGACAGACAGACAGACAGACAGACAGACAGACAGACAGACAGACAGACAGACAGACAGAATGAATGAACAAAGTCATAAACACTTTTCAACTTTGTTGTAAAGTGTTAAAAATGAATTATACAATATATACATAGATCAAAAATAAATATCTTAAAAAAACTGTTTAAAGGCATTAAATATTTTAGAACAAATTATAAATTAAGGTAATCATGTAAAGGTTTGACTTGCACGGAGTCGAGAACGTGTCGCCAAGCATAACTTAAAACCTGAACAGGGTCAAAATTACAAATAGAAGAACGATATAGATAAATTAATAAAAAAAGGGATTCGTAAAGTAAGATAGAACGAGGGTTATTACAGCTAAACAAAATAAAAAAAATTTCAAAAAGGAGGCGGAAATTATCTTTATTTACTAATTGGGCAAGGGCAGTTGTTAGCTTACCATTTTTTATGTCTCGTGCATGTTCAGTTAAATGGATACCAATCGTACGTTTAGTACTACCAATATAAAATTTATAGACATTATCTGGAGACAGAAAGGATACCACATACACCCCAGCGAAATTTTTAAAGTTAACATTATCCCTAAATTTATCAGTACGAATACGATTGAACAAAGTAGTAACAGTCGAATTTCAGGATAATGTCTATAAATTTTATATTAATAGTACTAAACCTACGATTGGTATCCGTTTATCTGAACATGCAAGAGACATAAACAAGAAAGATCAATCATGCATAAGCATTGATTATGAAACACTTTCCAACTGAAATGCAATTTCATTTAAAATTTTCTAAAATGTGATACATTCAGTGGTGATATCTTTTACATTATCACAGTACAACAGTAATTTATAATACTTAATATTTAAAACTGTATCGAAATATAAATCAACTGATTCTCTATGCAAAATCAATGAATATTTCATTCATATAACTTGTATTCTAGACTCCAGAGCTAAATAATTTTGTGTGAAAAAAATTCAGCAATCCTTATGTAACTCACCTTACAATCGCTTGAGATATTTTGCATTGAGATTCTGCATAAGTTAAAATTAGGCTTCGTTGAAGAAATAATAAAATTTTAGGGATAATTTAAAATCACAACTACTGTAATTGCATAGGCACGGAATTTAGATACACAGATAATACACAGATATACAGATAATATATGTGTGTGTGTGTGTGTGTATTCAAAGTATTGGAATCGTGCCGAAGATCGGAACTCGAATTTTGGAAGGATCAACACGTTTTGGGACTTCTAGAACACGAAAAAACTATTTTTAGGAAGACGTCTGTGTGTGTAAGGCTGTACCTGTGTATGTTTCTGTGTCTGTGAGGATATTACATCCACTCTAATTGAAAAACTAATGGACCGAATTTCATAAAATTTGGTAGGTATATTTTTGTGGGAAATCCTGATGTTCAATAGATTATAGTACGATTCGCAATAAAAGAATCTGCCTTCTTTGCGAAATGGCCGGCAGAAATTGTCTTTATCCAGTCTAGCTAAAAACTAATGGAACAAATTTAACAAAATTTGGTGTATAATATTTCAATAACCTACAAGTGATTTATATACCAAATTTAACAGAACTTGGTATATAAATCATTTGTAGGTTATTCTAGTACGATTCGGGAAAAAGGAACGGGCTATTTTTGCGTAATGGCCCGCAAAAATCGTTAAATATAAAAATAAAAGACTGCTTGTGCTCAATTATATCAATTAAATGCCTTTTTTATACGTGATTTTTGACAACAAAACTAGGACTAACTCCATTACTCTAGGACTAGCCGTTCTTGAGATATTCTAGTTTTTTCGCGTTTTCGCTATACCACCTTTGACAATAAGTCCAACTATGAAATGAGAACCAAAATTAAGTTTAACGTGCCAATTCAATGTCATTTAAAATACTTATGGGTGTTATTTTGTGCAGATAAACTCAAATTATTATTGAAGAAATAAAGAGAACGTGAATATGAGTCTGCAGGGAAAGACATGTGCTGCCCACATCAGAATTTTTAACAATATTACAACAATGATTTATAGAAGTGAACGGGTATTATTTGCAGGCTGTTTCGAAAAAAATGTATGATCCATATGTAAGGATCCACCAAATTTTTGTAGAAAAAAATGTTCAACAAATTTAAGCTGTGTACCAAATTTTAACTCTCTAGGACGTAAGAAAGTGCATTAAAAATGCCATCAAATAAGTATATCATGAAGAGTTATATAAAATTAAAAAAAAAAATTAAATATTGTTATCTACCAAATTTATTTTAAAATGCGAAGCCTCTCTCATACACAAAATGATTAAGCTCTTGGAAAGATATTTATTATATAATGTACCTCTTTTTCCTTTCTGGAGTATATCCCAAAAGTCAGAATTTAATTGAATTTGTTATTTCCCTATATTAAATAATTTTTAATTAAAAAACTACTTAATATATTTTACTGAATTTGTTTTTATATATTCTATGGGATAATGTGAATATTTCCTTAAAATTTGGAAGCAATTTGTGAATTTTAAATTTGCTAAAAAATGTTTGAAAAATTAGGTCCCATAGGGTTGAATGTATTTCATTTTTTCAACCCGGGTTCAATAAAAAACTAATTGGGTGATATCATTTATTTATATTCCCATAGGTCCCACAGACCGTCTGAAAAACATACTAAAATTTCATTTTCATAAAGTCATTTTTACGGTAGTTATCGCGCTAACAAGCAGAGAGACAGACCGAATGAACAAAGACATAAACACTTTTCAACTATGTTGTAAAGTGTTAACAAGAAAGATCAATCATGCTTAAAGCATTGATTATGAAACACTTTCCAACTTCAATGCAATTTTATTTAAACATGTCTAAAATGCAATACATTCCTCGGTAATATTTTAAAACTTATCACAATACTACATTAATTTATTATATTTGAAACCTTAAACCTTCATCGAAAAAAATTAACTTCATTCAAATGACGGCATTAAAGTATAAATTGCCTGGTTTAAACATCTCTTAAATG
This sequence comes from Amaurobius ferox, assembly GCA_951213105.1. Classification (NCBI taxonomy): domain Eukaryota; kingdom Metazoa; phylum Arthropoda; class Arachnida; order Araneae; family Amaurobiidae; genus Amaurobius; species Amaurobius ferox. The sequence goes on along the minus strand of OX578133.1, from coordinate 80,974,267 downwards.
TTATACATTCCTCGGTAATAATTTTAGAATTATCATAATACTACGATAATTTATTATATTTGAAAACTTCATCGAAAACAACTGAAATCCATTCAAATGACGTCATAAAAAAATAACACGTCTGGCTCTCTCTATAAAAGCAACATTTCATTCATAAATAATTCCCCCATTCATGTCATTCATCACAATACTATAACAATTTATTTTATTTAAAAATTAAGACCATTGAGCTGCGAGTAAGTAAACTCAATGCGTAAAACTTCATCGAAAAATATCGTCCTTCTCTTTCTAAAATCAATGAATTCATATCAGCTAAGCAGACTCCATGGACTAAATGATTTTGTGTTAAAGAATTACAGCGATTCTAATACAACTCATTCTACATATTTTGCTGTTTACATTTTACATAGGTGAAAAATAGGCTTAATAGTAGAAATAATCAAATTTGGAAGAGCATTTAAACTGAAATATATTGTCATTGCGTTGTTTCAGTATGTAGATGCACAGAATTTAGGCAAAAATAAAGTAATTTTAGGACGGATACAACACTCAATATGAATTAAAAAGAACTTTAAAAATCACGATTTTGACACAAGATGGATGCCATATATCATTTTGAAGTGGGTCATGTGATCGTTTCATATCATGGACACGTGATCGCTTAATATAAGAGGTGTTATTATTATTTTAATTTTTATTTAAAAAACAACTGAATATATTTCGCTGATTTTTTTTTATATATTTTATGGAACAATTTGAATATTGCCTAAAATTTTCGAAGCAATTTGTGAATTTTAAATCCGCTTAAAAAATGCTTGAAAAATTAGGTCCCATAGGGCTCAATGTGTTCCATTTTTTCAATCCGGGTTCAATCCAAAACTAATTGGGTGATATTATTCATTTATATTCCCATAGGTCCTATAGACCGTCTGAACAACATACTAAAATTTCATTTTGATTAAGTCATTTTTACGGCAGTTATCGTGCTAACCGACAGACAGACAGACAGACAGACAGACAGACAGACAGACAGAATGAACAAAGTCATAAACACTTTTCAACTTTGTTGTAAAGTGTTAAAAAGTGTTAAAAATGGTAAGCTACCGACTGCCCTTGCTCTATCAGTAAATAAAGATAATTTCCGCCCCTTTTTGAAAATTATTTTATTTTGTTTAGCTGTAATAACCCTCGTTCTATCTTATTTTACGAATCCCTTTTTATTACCACTTTACAACAAAGTTGAAAAGTGTTTAAGACTTTGTTCATTCTGTCTGTCTGTCTGTCTGTCTGTCCGTTAGCACGATAACTGCCGTAAAAATGACTTAATCAAAATGAAATTTTAATATGTTGTTCAGACGGTCTGTAGGACCTATGGGAATATAAATGAATAATATCACCCAATTAGTTTTGGATTGAACCCGGGTTGAAAAAATGAAATACATTGAGCCCTATGGGACCTAATTTTTCAAACATTTTTTAAGCGGATTTAAAATTCACAAATTGCTTCGAAATTTTTAAGTAATATTTAAATTGTTCAATAAAATATATAAAAAAAAAATCAGCGAAATATATTCAGTAGTTCTTTAAATAAAAATTAAAATAATAATAACACCTCTTATATGAAACGATCACGTGACCATGGTATGAAAGTATCACGTGATCCACTTCAAAATGATATATGTCATCCATCTTGTCTCAAAATCGTGATTTTTAAAGTTATTTTTATAACCACTTTACAACAAAGTTGAAAAGTGTTTATGAATTTGTTCATTCTGTCTGTCTGTCTGTCTGTCTGTCCGTTAGCACGATAACTGCCGTAAAAATGACTTAATCAAAATGAAATTTTAGTATGTTGTGCAGACGGTCTGTAGGACCTATAGGAATATAAATGAATAATATCACCCAATTAGTTTTGGCTTGAACCCGGGTTGAAAAAATGAAATATATTGAGCCCTTGAGCCCTATGGGACCTAATTTTTCAAACATTTTTTAAGCGGATTTAAAATTCACAAATTGCTTCGAAAATTTTAGGTAATAGTCAAATTGTTCCTTAAAATATATAAAAAAAAATTCAGCGAAATATATTCAGTAGTTTTTTAAATAAAAATTAAAATAATAATTACACATCTTATATGAAACGATCACGTGACCGTGATATGAAATGATTACATGACCCACTTCAAAATGATATATGGCATCCATCTTGTTTCAAAATCGTGATTTTTTTAAAGTTCTTTTTAACACTTTACAATAAAGTTGAAAAGTGTTTATGACTTTGTTCATTCTGTCTGTCTGTCTGTCTGTCTGTCTGTCTGTCTGTCCGTTAGCACGATAACTGCCGTAAAAATGAGTTTATCAAAATAAAATTTTAGTATGTTGTTCAGACGGTCTGTAGGACCTATGGGAATATAAATAAATAATATCACCCAATTAGTTTTTTATTGAACCCGGGTTGAAAAAATGAAATACATTGAACCCTATGGGACCTAATTTTTCAAACATTTTTTAAGTAAATTTAAAATTCACGAATTGCTTCGAAATTTTTAGGAAATATTCACATTATCCCATAGAATATATAAAAAAAAATTCAGTAAAATATGTTAAGTAGTTTTTTAATTAAAAAAATTATTTAATATAGGGAAAAAAACAAATTCAATTAAATTCTGACTTTGGGATGTCTTCCAGAAAGGAAAGAGAGAGATATTATATAATAAATATCTCTCCATTTGTTTAAACGTTTTACATATGGGAGTGGCTTCATATTTTAAAATAAATTTGGTAGATAGCAATTTTTCATTTTTTTTAAATTTTATATAACTCTTCATGATAAATTTAATTGATGGCATTTTAAATGCACTTTCCTACGTCCTAGAGAGTTAAAATTTGGTACACAGCTTAAATTTGTTGAACATTTTATTCGACAAAAATTTGATGGATCTTTAAATATAGATCATACATTTTTTTCGAAATGGCCTGAAAATAATCCCCGTTCACTTCTATAAATCATTGTTGTAATATTGTTAAAAATTCTGATGTGGACAGCACATGTCTTTCTCTGCAGACTCATATTCGTTCTCTTTATTTATTCAATGATAATTTGAGTTTATCTGCACAACATAAGTATTTTAAATGACATTGAATTTACACGTTAAACTTAAATTTGGTTCTCATTTGATAGCTGGACTTATTGTCAAAATTGGCGTAGCGAAAACGCGAAAAAACTAGAATATCTCAAGAACGGCTAGTCCTACAGTAATGGGGTTAGTCTTATTCTGTTTGTTGTCAAAAATCACATATAAAATAGGAATTTAATTGATATAATTGAGCACACGTAGTCTTTTATTTTTATATATAACGATTTTTGCGGGCCATTTCGCAAAAATAGCCCGTTCCTTTTTCCCGAATCGTAGTAGAATAACCTACAAATGATTTATATACAAAATTTTGTTAAATTTGGTATATAAATCACTTGTAGGTTATTGAAATATTATACACCAAATTTTGTTAAATTTGGTTCATTAGTTTTTAGCTAGAGTGGATAAAGGCAATTTCTGCGGCCATTTCACAAAGAAGGCAGATTCTTTTATTACGAATCGTACTATAATCTAATGAACATCAGGATTTCCCACAAAAAACATATCTACCAAATTGTATGAAATTCGGTCCATTAGTTTTTCAATTAGAGTGGATGTAATATCCACACAGACACACAGAAACATACACAGATACACCCTTACACACACAGACGTCTTCCTAAAACTAGTTTTTTCGTGTTCTAGAAGTCCCAAAACGTGTAGATCCTTTGAAAATTCGAGTTCCGATCTTCGGCACGATTCCAATACTTTGAGTACATACACATACACATATATATTATCTGTGTATCTAAATTCCGTGCCTATGCAATTACAATAGTTGTGATTTTAAATGATCCCTAAACTTTTATTATTTCTTCAAGGAAGCCTAATTTTAACATATGCAGAATGCAAATATCTCAAGCGATTGTAAGATGAATTACATAAGAATTGCTGAATTTTTTTCACACAAAGTTATTTAGCTCTGGAGTCTGGAATACAAGTTATATGAATGAAATATTCATTGATTTTGCATAAAGAATCAGATGATTTATATTTCGATACAGTTTTAAATATTTAAGTATAATAAATTACTGTAGTACTGTGATAATGTAAAAGATATTACCACTGAATGAATCACATTTTAGAAATTTTTAAATGAAATTACATTTCAGTTGGAAAGTGTTTCATAATCAATGCTTATGCATGATTGATCTTTCTTGTTAATTCATATTGAGTGTTGTATCCGTCCTAAAATTACTTTATTTTTGTTTAAATTCTGTGCATCTACATACTAAAACAACACAATGACAATATATTTGAGTTTAAATTCTCATTCAAATTTGATTATTTCTACAACTAAGCTTATTTTTCACCTATGTAAAATGTAAACAGCAAAATATGTAGAATGAGTTGTATTAGAATTACTGTATTTCTTTAACACAAAATAATTCAGTCCATGGAGTCTGCATGGCTGATATGAATGAAATATTAATTGATTTTATAAACAGAAGGACGATATTTTTCGATGAAGTTTTAAGCATAGAGTTTATGAATTGTAGCTCCATGGTCTTAATTTTTAAATAAAATAAATTATTATAGTATTGAGATGAATGAAATGAATGAAATCCTGCTTTTATAGAGAGATACAGGCGTGTTATTTTTTCTATGACGTCATTTGAATTTATTTCAGTTGTTTTCGATGAAGTTTTCAAATATAATAAATTATCGTAGTATTATGATAGTTTTAAAAATATTACCGTGGAATGTATTGCATTTTAGAGATATTTAAACCAGGCAATTTATATTTCAATGTCGTCATTTGAATGAAGTTCATTTTTTTCGATGAAGGTTTAAGGTTTCAAATATAATAAATCAATGTAGCATTGTGGTAAGTTTTAAAATATTAACGAGGAATGTATTGCATTTTCGACTTTTTTAAATAAAATTGCATTGAAGTTGGAAAGTGTTTCATAATCAATGCTTTAAACATGATTGATCTTTCTTGTTTCATACTGAGTGTTGTATCCGTCCTAAAACCACTTTATTTTGGTTTAAATTCTGTGCATCTACATACTAAAACAACGCAATTACAATATATATGAGTTTAAATGCTCATCCAAATTTGATTATTTCTACAACGAAGCCTATTTTTCACTTATGTAAAATGTAAACAGCAAAATATGTAGGATGAGTTGCATAGAAATTGCTGTATTTTTTTCCGCAAAAGAATTTAGCTCTTGGAGTCTGCATAGCTGATATGAAAGAAATATTCATTGACTTTACGGAGAGAAGGACGATTTTTTGCGATGAAATTTTAAGCATAGAGTTAAATAACTTGTAGCTCAATGGTCTTAATTTTTAAATAAAATAAATTATTATAGTATTGTGATGAATGACATGAATGGGAAATTATTTATGAATGAAATGCTGCTTTTTTAGAGAGAGCCAGGCGTGTTATTTTTTCTATGACGTAATTTGAATGAATTTCAGTTGTTTTCGATGAAGTTTTTAAATATAATAAATTATCGCTGTATTATGATAATTCTAAAATTATTACCGAGTAATATATCACATTTTAGAGATGTTTAAACAAGTCAATTTATATTTCAATGCCGTCATTTGAATGAAGTTCATTTTTTGAGATGAAGGTTTAAGTTTTCAAATATAATAAATCAATGTAGTATTGTGGGAAGTTTTAAAATATTACCGAGGAATGTATTGCATTTTAGACATGTTTAAATAAAATTGCACTGCTGTTGGAAAGTGTTTCATATTCAATGCTTTAAGCATAATTGATCTTTCTTGTTTATCTAGATCGTTCTTCTATTTGTAATTTTGACCCTGTTCAAGTCTTAACTTATGCTTGGCGACTCGTTCTCGACTCCGTGCAAGTCAAACCTTTACGTGATTATCTTAATTTATAATTTGTTCTAAAATATTTAATGCTTTTAAACATGGAACATAAGTGGATACAATAGAGAGTGGATACAATATCCTCAGAGTTATACATATATATAGTTAGAGTGGATACAATATCCTCAGAGACACGCAGAAACACACACCGATACACCCTTACACACACGGACGTCTTCCTAAAAATAGTTTTTTCGTGTTCTGGAAGTCCCAAAACGTGTAGATTCTTCGAAAATTCGAGTTCCGATCTTCGGCACGATTCCAATACTTTGAATACATACACACGCACACACATATATTATCTGTGTATCTGTGTATCTAAATTCCGTGCCTACGCAATTGCAATAGTTGTGACTTTAAATGATCCCTAAACTTTTATTATTTCTTCAACGAAGCCTAATTTTAACTTATGCAGAATGCGTTTGTAAGGCGAGTTACATAGGAATTGCTGAATTTTTTTCGCACAAAATTGTTTAGCTCTGGAGTCTGGAATACAAGTTATATGAATAAAATATTCATTGATTTTGCATAGAGAATCAGATGATTTTTATTTCGATACAGTTTTGAATATTGAAGTATAATAAATTAGTACTGCGATAATGTAAAAGATATCACCACTGAATGTTTCACATTTTAGAGATTTTTAAATGAAATTGCATTTAAGTTGGAAAGTGTTTCATAATCAATGCTTATGCATGATTGATCTTTCTTGTTAATTATATCGGCACTGAAGATGAACATGAGGATGTTCGAAAGCGCTTTGGCTGTATTTGATGTACATCTGTAGGATGATTGTTTAATAAAAGTGACGTCTGGATTTGGTTTTAAGATGTGTCATTTGTTTCGTTGATTTAATGATTTGAGATTTTGACATGTCGTCACTTCTGGTACTTTATAATATGTTTGAGAATAAATAATATATTATGAAGAAATTATCTTTATGTTTCCAAAATATAACGTAGCAACCTTTATGTATCAGAACATCCAGAAATTTAGAAAGTGGGTTATTGTGTCTTTATTACTTTCCTTATATACATAACGTATAAGGAAAGTATTGTGACGGGATCGAAAATTCGAATTCGAGTTTTCTACGGGAGAGCACGTTTCAAGCATGCCTGATCACGAATCAAACATTTTTGAAGTGATGTCTGTGTGTGTGTGCGTGTGTGTGTGTGTGTGTCAGTGAGTCTGTGGAGACGATAACTGACGAACGAATGGGCCGATTCGAACGAAATTTGGTGACATCATTCTCGTGGATCTAACTCGTTCCATTCACGAGAAAATATACTTTAATACTTTTGTATTTGAACGCCAATAGTCATTTATATGCTGTAAGAATAACTTATTTCTCCGTCCATAACACTTGGCGAGATTTTGGCGATGAATTTAGCGGAATGTCGCAAACTTGTGTAAATTTTTAAATGTTGCCAAATTAACGAAAATCTCGCCAAATGGATAAAAATGACGCTAAATCAATGAAAATGACGACTAATTGAAGAAAATTCAATATCTTGGAAAGAGTAAAAGAATAATTTCTTTTAACTGTAAAAGTAGTAAATTCATTGCATTATATAAGGAAAGTCATGTGCTGCCCACATCAGATTTTTTTTCTTAAATCACAACGCATTTTAAAAACTCGGGATTAAATATATAAAATTTAATAGTTTTTCTCAATCAATAATTTTATCAGCGCAATTGAATTTATGAATAACATTTAATAACATAGATGAAGTACAATAAATAAAGTAAATAAGAAATATGGAGGAAGAGAAAATTGCTTTAAATCACTACATAAAACTTTTATGTTTATCCGAATTTAACCATTTACTGTTGTTTAAAAAAAGTGTATATTTTCTAAACAAGAAAACACATTAATACAATATACAGAAATATATTATATAGTAACTAAAGTTTCTTATGTGTATCAGCAAATATATAACATTCAAAGAATTTCTCCCCGTTTCATACTTATTTCATTCAAAATATCTCGAAAGTTTTCTCCGAAATGAGATTTCTTTATCTGAAAAATGCAAAGGAGCTTCCGGATATATTTGGATATACGTTCTGAATATTCTAAAAGTATGAACAGTATTTTTCAATGTAAAAGAATTCTCAACTTCTTTTGCGGTTTCTTATATCAAATATTAAACGAAAATATGATTTTTCATTAACATATTGAAATTCAATTTTCATCGCTACCAATTTTCTTGCTAATAAATATAGAAAATCCAATAAAGTTGATACTTTACAAATGCAAAATTGATCAATATGAAATGGTGGTGCAGTCAACTATCCTATAAATTGATTAATTCGTACCGCGTTATATGGAAACCGCATACCGTGTTGTATGGAAACAGCGTTATAAGAAACTGAGAATTGGTACAAAACAGAGCAATTCGTACCGCGTTATATGGAAACCGCATTAAATGAAACTCAGAACATATAAATCATGCGGATTCGTTCTACGTTATATAAAACTGCATTTTTAGAGCACCATGTTATGAATACGGTTATAAAATATAAGTTTATGCAATATAGCTTATATATACAAAAGGCAATAAGTATATACTCGTATTTACATATTTCGAATTATTACTTTCCTTATATACAATAATGTATAAGGAAAGTATTGTGACGGGGTCGAAATTCGAATTCGAGTTTCGACGAGAGAGCACGTTTCAAGCATGCCTGATCACGAATCGAACATTTTTGAGGTGATGTCTGTGTGTGTGTGTGTGTCAGTGAGTATGTGGAGACGATAACTGACGAAGTAATGGACCGATTTAAACGAAATTTGGTACAAAAATTACAATCCGTGAATACTGGAAGCCTATTGTTTTTATACGCAATCGCATGTTCAGAATCCCTTAAATTTTCGAGTGAAATTTTGAAAAAATCATCAAAAAATCAAAACCTCTAATAAAGTTACGCAACTAGTTATTTCTTATGTAATTTTTCATTAGAAAGCGATTGACATAAATTTTAGAACGCTAGCATGAACCGTTCCCAAGATATTGCACATTTTTCAAAAAAATTATCAAAAAATCATATAAAATAAAAAAAATTAACTGTTGAGAAACATGTTCACTTTTCGTATGTAATGTCATGCGATAAATTTGGTGACATCATTCTCGTGGATCTAGCTCGTACCATTCCTGAAAAGAGATACTTTGAGTAATACTTTTGCATTTGAATGCCAGTAGTCATTTATCTGATGTAAGAATAACTTATTTCTTCGTCCATAACGCTTGGCGAAATTTTAGCGACGAATTTGGCGGAATGTCGTCAACTTGGCGACCTTTTTTAAATGTTGCTAAATTAACGAAAATCTTGCCAAATGGATAAAAATTACTCTAAATCAATGAAAAGGACGACTGATTGACGAAAATTCAATATCTTGGAAAGAATATAAATCTCTACTATACGAATAATCTATTTTTTTAGGGTAAAAGTAGCAAATTCATTGCACTATATAAGGAAAGTCATGTGCTGCCCACATCAAATTTTTTTTATTGAGTTTAAGACGTCATATAAGAAAATTAGAAAAACAATGTGAAATATAAACTTAATAACTTTTTTCTAACAAAAATCCTATTAACATTCATTATCGTTATCAAATATTAGTGGCCTAATTGTTTTTCTTTTAATGTTCTCTTCACTTTGCATATCTTTATTTTCAAATGTAGTTTTATTTTGTAACTCTACCAAAATCTCTTTATAAGGAGCTAAGTAATTTTGTGATTACCTTTTAAACTTTGCACCCCGCACTGTTGAAGGATTATTTTCAATAAAGTAATTTTCTAATTGCTTATCCAAATCCAGTCCCCTTTTCCATCATTTAAATTGAAATTTGCAACCCATTCTTTACCCATATTTTCGTCTATCAATGCATTTGAGGTAAATGTATTAATATTTTTACACTGGATTTCCGTGATAACTGAAATTGAAAAATGGTGATGTACGTGGATGAAAAAACAGAGAAATTCCCCATTAATTTCAACCGTAAAGGTATAATAGAAAAATTCATGCTATACGGAGACTGCTTAAACTAATTGGGTTGTATTAGAGAGAAACTGCAGTATAAGATTATCGCGTTGTATGGCAACAGCGCGTCATGAGTACCGCGTTATGAGAGGGCTGTCGCAATTTATGTTCCGCGTTATATGGAAACCGCATTATGAGAATACCGCGTTATAGGAGGGTTGGCTGTATAACCCAGTAAGGTAGCTTTTAGGAATCTTTAGAATACTAATATTTTAATTATTTCAATTTATCTCTAGAAATACAGATCGAATACTATCTGCAAATACCCTAATATTTCAGATACTAGGAAGTATTTTTAATTCGACATCTTGAATATAACGTGACTAGAAGGAATTCGAATACTTGAAATATTGCGTCATGATTAACAGCATGTTCTGGAATAAACAGTTAGGGTTTTCTAGAAAAAAATTGAAAGTACCGAGAAGAAAGTTTGTTTCCGCCAAATGAAAGTCGACTGCTGGAAGAAGAGCGGTTTTCATCCTCGAATGAAGGAATTATGTTTGAAGTATTTGATCACGATGCCGTCAACAGTTTTTTAAGAGCGACTCTTCAGTACCTCTAGTTTAATTTTTTACAATAAATAAAACAGACTAGGTCTTTAACGCGTTTGAATGCGCTGTACTTAAATAAAATCTGTGGTAGGAAAGAAACATCTACAAGTATTCAATTACCGTAATTAAGACCATCTAAAACAACTACTGTAAAATAATTAATAAAAAATAAAAATTTAGGTTTTAGAAATTAATGTGGTTTTACTTTCTTATTTTAATTTATTAATTTATCAGAATATATACCTGGCATTGATCGTGATGTAAGATGCAAATCTCTGATTAAAAGTACATCGGAGCATGCAGAGGATATGCAATTTATAATAAAAACTAAATAATGATTTCCATAGCAATGCCTAGGTTGCCAGGTCACGTTCATAACAATGGACGAGAACGGATAGTATAGCGTTTCGCAGACAGTATAAAAATCAAGCTCTATAAGCAATCTCTATCGAGCTCTATAATTTTGTTTAAAAATACATGGAAAATAAAAAAGTAGATAATTTAAATTTTTTTATTAGAATCGGAAAATGTACACACATATTATTCCAAAGGAGAGAATTGTGCTAATATGCCACTTTTGGATGCGATGAAATAAGAGTCAGAAAGCTTAAGATATGTAGATTTTGATGCATTTAAAAATAAATAAATAAATATAAAGGAATTATCCTATGGATTCGGTTCTAAAATCACTGGAAAGAACGTTCTTTGAGTTTTTCGATGACTTCAAGAACGAAACAACACTGTGATAATATTTTCGACCACTGAGAAACCGATTTGTGTGAAAATCGCTCATAATTTTGCTTCTACATAAAATAACTTAAAAGCTAATTTGAGTTTAAAAAAATGTTCCCGAACCGTATCGTTCAGAAACCTGAAATACCCTTGTGCAGAATTTCGTCGTTGTCCAACGATTCAATTTCCCTCTACAGACAATACACACACAGACACGCAAACATTTTGCTTTATTATGTAAGATTTACCAATAATTAATAATTCATAATAAATGTAAATATTATTTATTAACAATTCGAAATAAATATTCAGGGTATTCGATATATGGTTAAATTCTAATTCGAAACTCAAAATCGAGAAAGTGTTATTCGCCCATCTCTGCTTAACATATTGTCTTTAATATGTTCTTATTAATCTTAAGTAACCTGGCTCTTTTAAATAAATAAATATTCTGCCTAAAATTCTGTATTATATCAGTTAATTAAATGGAGAATTTTGTTCATTACTAGAAACTAGAAATTAAAAAATAACGTTGTCATTTATCAAGGATCGTTTTCCTATAGAAGCGAATAAGTCTAGAGATGCAATATAACCCCAAAGTTGTCTTGGGAGACCTTTTGCAAATACTACGAATACTAGATTTGTATCACAATTTTGTCATTGAAACTATTGATAATTACTTTTAGTCACTAATATTAATAATTACTTTTAGTCAGTAGTATCGATAATTACGTTTAGTCAATAACTATTGTATGCAGTTATACCGAGTGTTTCATGAAGTGTCCGAAAGAAATATAAAATCGACGGATGGTTGTATAAGCAAAGTCAAACGTGAAAGAGGCACAACATAAATGACTACGGTAGACTCCCCAAAACCAATAATTACATAAAAATACAAAATTTACTATTTTATACGGTTCGCCAATAAAAAAAAAATGCCAAATAATAAATTTCGCTGCTCTTAATTAGGATGAAAGAAAATGGTTCAAATCAATGGTAGATCATATCAATTGGAGGTTTCTCTCTTTTAATAGATTTGTAGATGTTCCCCGTATTTACTTTCAGAAGAAGTTAACTAATTACTCTTGCAATCTAAAAAGACAGACATCACATTAAACACGTTTACATAATGAAGGATATCTTATATAATAAAAGAAGATGTATGTGTATATGTGTGTGTATGTGTGTGTATATACAGTCTACAGCGGTAAAACATGTATAAAATTTTGCATTTGGTACACAGGTATTTCAGGAACCAGAAAGCTGCACATTGGCGTTATTTTTCTTAAATTTCGAATTAGCTTTTTAGTTATTTTTTATAATGTTTTTTCACATATCGGTTCCTTAGCGACTAAAAATATTATCAAAAAGTTTCCATTTGGACATCATCGAAAAGGCCGGAAAATTTACTTTCAAACCAACTTTGAACGGAATCCATACGATAAATAGACCGATTTTCTTGAATTTTTTAAATATATATACTTTTCGTGTGTATAAAACTGCCCTAATTTTTATATTGCATTATAAAAAATTGACCTGCCCTCCGATATTTATAATTGAACAGCAACTCCCTTAAATATTTCGCACTGCTCCAAAACAAAACAATTGAAGCCCTCCGTTTATTATAAATTTTATGAGGTACAAATGTATACCTAAATTTGGGATTTCAGTAAAGGCGGTCAAAAAATGAGGTCAGGTGCATTTGCACATGTGCATAATGGATGTATTCTTAGAATTGGGCAGGAAACTTCTTGAAGATATCTACGTGCGTGATCGCGAGAGGGAAGGGGGGGGGGATATCAGAGCCGTTTTGTGTCTTTTGCAATTTTATGAACGGTCAAAATGGAGTAATGGAAACATATCAATTGCGTTGTTTGAGGAAGATATGGTTAATACACATGATTTGGACTAATTGTGTTGAGATTGCTGAAATTAAGATTTAAATAGTGTCCGTCGGTAGATTTAAAAGTAGAACGTAGAGTTTCCGCAAGTCATGGGTTTCGGTTTTACGTTTTTTCTTAGGGGGGGGGGGGAGGGGGTTGTATCACGCCCGCTGAACCGATGTTCATGGATTACGTGCAATTTTCATTGTTATGTATACGAATAATTTTTTTTTATTTATATGGCAGACATGCTATAAATCACGAGTAATGCTGCGTATATTTTCTAGTTTCTATATAAAATAAGAAGGAATAAACTTTGTTTTTCTCAAGAAGTTATTATGATTGGCGGTGTGTGCAAATATTTCATTTTAAACCCTTCACCTACTATACCTAGCAAGCAGATGTAGTAAATCACGTTAATTCGTGGTATGCCCATACTATAAATATATGCATCTAGTTGTAGTGTAGGATGAAGAAGTCCAGATAACCAATAGGAAGAAGTTTTCTTGTTTAACAAAGGATATAACACGTAAACATTATTTGATGCTTAAAGTTTATTACGCGACAAATTGGTATAATAATGGAAACTACTTTTTAAACTATATATATTACTATTTAAATTTCTCTTTTGCACCTATTCATTTTAAATTCCAATTGCATTTTTCAATTAAGATGTTATTTAATGACGTAATGACTTCGGCATATATTTTGACTTTTTAAAAAAAAAGTAAAACTGATTGCAAAAGAGAATATATAGAAAGACGTTTATATTTTCCCCCATCGTAATCTATTATAACTTATGAATAAAATGTATTATTGATTTTTTCATTTTATTCATGCATGGTACTTAAATGTTTCTAAGTCATATCCCGTCCTGATGCTGAGATTAAGAAGATAACTTTCTTTCAACCAAACTTTCTCTCAAGAGAGATATATGACGCAACACTGAAAATGAGTAGATACATATGAAGCACAAACATTGTCATTATTTTCACAGAAATAATTTGCTTTCTTTCTAGAAGTATTATCCTTTATTTTATTGCCGTATTATGTGCATTGTTTATTAAGTACAGAAGTTAACATTGCTTTTATGAAATCATTAATAATGATAAATTTAAATTGTATACCAGAATGCTTAGGATTTTTAAAAAATCTTCATATTTTATTTCTATTGCGTCCCATGACAGAATTTCTATGAAAAATAGATGTTTCAGAGATACCAAAGTACATGAATGTCATAGTAAGTAAAAAAAAATAAATAATAATAATTCGTTGTTTAATTATGTTGATGCATACACCAATTCGTTAAGTTGTTGTTGAGACCCAGACCGTCCGACCTACCAGAAAGGTGTAAGGTAACTGTTTGGACGGCCGGGAAGTGCCAGCCAATTTAGACCGGGACCCAGTGGGGGAGGCATCCACAGGGACCGTACCCTCTTTCCCCTACCACCAACCTCGCGGAAGGACTTACGGACCCACATGTTTAACGTGATCGTACTCCGCATGAACACTGCGGCAGTTGTGGAAGCGTGCAAATCCAGTGCGCAAACCACCGGGCTACCACGCTCTAAATGTGCCAACAGCACGCGGTGTTCCTAGGTGGTCACCCACCCAAGTACTAACCGCGCCCGATGCTACTTGACTTCGGTGATCTAACGAGAACCGGTGTTATCAGCAAGGTAGGGCCGTTGGCATCACCAATTCGTTGAGTAATATTTTTCAGTGTTCCTGTCATGTGACAGGTTATATAAAATATAAAGTTTCCTATCCATCCATCTGTAGCTTCTCAAAACATCTCCGACGCAGAATACATACTTTTCTTGATAACTATTATGTATATTACTATATATATCTACAGCAATCATGATATCTATCAAATGAATGAAGGACGGTCCTTGAAATGTGGTATGTTTATTGTAAGGGATAATAAACTGAGACTATTAATTTTTAGGGTAATTGATTTTTAAGAAAGCTCTGAGTCGCTGTGTGCCACAATTTCAAAATTTGCCAATAGGCTAGAAAGCATGTGTTATGCCCGCAGTATACGTACAGTTTTGATTTCATTTAGAACTGACGCTTGTTGTTATGCTTATTTGACAGGCCAAAATGTCTGTTGCTATGCCTTTTATCCCGTGTTCCATACACGCACAGATCAGTCTGTTAGTTAGTGATCTTCAGTCTACTTTTATTTAGCTGTACAACCTAGCCCGTTCAACATATTCGAAAGGGTAATGCATCTGTTTGGATGGCCGGAAAGAAGTTACCCAATTTAGACCGGAAACCAATGGGGGTGGTAACCGCAGGGACCGTATTCCTTCCCCTATCCATCATCTTTTGAATGGTTTCAATCTGTCTTTCTTTTTTCTGACCCAGACGGTCAAATCAACCTGAAGGTGTAATGTGTCTGTTCATACTACTGGGACAGTGCGAGGCCAATATAAAAAGAGGCCAGGTAGGCTGGGTCGGTCACGTGATCCGGCATCACGGTTTCCGGCTTGCAAATTTGAAACCGTGATCATGTTTATGCGGGGACCATCGAGGCGAACGGACCATACGTTTTATGCCGGGAACCATGTGGTAAACGTGGTGTTATTTACACGTTGTAAATTGCATTTTTTTTAAAGAAAACAATCTTTCGTGTTGATTGAATTAAATAAGTGAATATGCCAGATAAGTGTTGTGCCCCAGGATTTTCCTCCAACTACGAAAGACATATGTGAGTGTATTCACATTTCCCAAAGACTGTGAAACGGGCCAGATGTGGCTAAAGAGAATAATACTAAGGAAGAATTTTATTCCTGGTAAGCTCCTGGCTCGCTGTTTTGCACACAAAACAGCGAGCAGTTTTGTGTGCAAAACATTTTAATGATGAAGAAAGGCATTATCAGATTTGTTTACGTTGGCCTCGGACAGTGCCACCCAATTTAGACTACAGTTCAGGACAGAACCCTCGTACCCCTGCCAGAAACTTCTCGGAAGAACTTTTGGACTCACAGATTAACGTGCTCGTACTCAGCATAAACACAGGAATAGTTTGGAAAGAGTCGGGAATCGAATTCAGATTTCAACCTACCTTGGAATCGTGTTGAAAGCCAAGTGCATTATAGACTAGGTTGGAAGGATATGCGACACATGAGTTCAACCACAACTCTGGCACGGCCAGACGGAAATGCGGAAATTCACACAGTCCGACACAGTTCAAACGATTTTCCGACGAAGCCTCCTAACACTCATTAATTCGGTGTTTCAGGATGATCAGTTGGCCAAATTGTACATGTATGGGTCCCCACTTGCCCCTCAGATGCTACATGAAATTTTGTTGCTGAACGTGCTTTTCAGTCATCTATATGCATAAAATAAAATGTAAAGTAGAATCATAAAATAATATGTAAAGTAAAATAAAATGTCCTTTTATTGGGACTTCGATATAAATAAAGTCATATCTCAAAATGTTTGATTGATTACATTGGGAATATGGAGGTATTCATTCCCCTAAGAAAAACGCATGGTCCGGTTATAGTGTTTCTTTGGAGCAGCTTAGAGAGTTATCTGATATGAGATCGCTGGGTTCCGGAAGAAATATGTCTGTGTCTTGTGTTTTTTAAAAATCGTTTGCCGTACAAGATTGACTGTCCCACCCTTTTAAGTTCTATTGATTTTTATGCAAGTGATCTTTGTGTTAAGGTGCACTATTTGTTTCAAATTCCCATAAGATGTATAACATTCATTTTATTAGAAATAATTTTATTTTAAACATTTTTATACCATTCTTGTTTTAATGAAATTGAAATATTTTATATGTCAATTGAGTGCATCAATGGTACATGTTAGAATATGCCATTTTCCTTTAATTTTGCATGGTTTATTATAGCTCACTATAATTGAATTTTTATCCGTAGTGTACCTTATACATGTGTTGCGTGTATATATATATATACAAGGTGTACCAAAAAAATTTGACCTCGGCTTTTATTCCTTAAATATTGATCTTAGAAATAATGAATTACAAAGTTCCGTAAAAAAGGTACAGAATTTCAAGAAATCGATAAAAATTTTCAGGCGATTAAATTTGAAGAAATACAAACTTTAAATTTTTAAACGGTCTCCGTACAAAAACATTTCCAATGAGTACAGTGTGCCCTATACACTAATAAGGTGATGTACAAAATTTCAGCATTTTATCATAAAAAGTCCCAGAGATATGTTTAAGCAAAGTTGGTGATGGATTAATAATAAATTAAAATGTAAATGTTTGCATAAAGAGTGCAAATAACGCAATTCAGAAATGCATCATAGGCAAATAATATCTGCCTCTCATCTTTAATGGATCTTTGGCATGGATGGAAAACATTTTGAACAAATTTTGTAATCTTTGTGTAAAATTATTATTTCTACACAGTGTAGATACTTTTGTACCATTAAACAGCAAAATTATTATTTATTTATGTAATCAAAAAATGGTATCACGTCTTCATTCAACAAATAAAATTAAGAAGAAAACGTCTTTAAAATGAAAAGTCATTTATTAAAACATCTTAAAAGAAGTACAAAGCATTTTAAAACCGCCAGAGCACTTTCGGGCGTTAATACGCCCTTCATCAGTGGCTACATTAATGGTAAAACATGGAATGTTCATATATGGAGACCAGTTATACAGCAAATTTGCATAAAAATATAAAATGGTAAATGAACATACTATTAATTAATACAAAATAATCTAAGAAATATACACGGAAAATACAAAAATTACTTTAAACGCTTTCACATTATAAAAATATTACAAGAAAAGTACTATCAATACATTATTTAGTTACATGAAAAGGATAATTTTGGAAGAACCGCTAAACGTAATTTTTATAATAATGACGTTATAAATAACTATTAAGAGATTTGAATTGCATAGAGTCGAGAATGAGTCGTCAAGCATAACTTAAAATTTGATCGGGATCAAAATTACAAATCGACTCACGGTAAATATAAATAGAGATTCATAAAGGAGAATATTACGTGGATTGTTACAACGAACTAAAAGGAAAGTTTTTTCAAAAATGGGCAGGAATTTATCATTAATCACATATTGAGCAAGAGCAGTAGAAAGTTTACCACATTTGATATCGCGAGCGTGTTCCGCTAAACGGATGCCAACAGTACGTTTTGCACTACCAACGTAAAATGTATAGTCACCATCAGGAGATAACAGAGGAACTACATACACCCCAGCAAAGCTTTTAAAGTCATCAATATTCCTAAGTTTGTCAGAACGAATACGATTAAATAAAGTGGTAATATTAGCGTGAGCAAGTTTGAAACCAAATTCATGGCAGAATTGAATAAAAGGACGGAAAATCTTAGGATGGTAAGGAACACTAGATTAATGCGTTAAACGATCTTTAATAGCAACCAGTTTAGTATCAATCTGAATAAATTTGAGGCGAACATGGGCGAAAATCTTATAAATAATCTCAAAAGAATAAGCAGCCTCATGGCCAAGATTAAAAATAAAATTATTTCATCAGTCAAAGCACGAATAGAAGAGCAAACATTAAATGAGCGATTAAAATTAGCGTTAAAAGAGGCTTTTTAGAGGATACAGGATGAAAAGAATTAGCGGGGATACAGGAGATAGTAAAAGTAGATTTAAGGAAAACGGAAGTATGAAAACCAAAATCTGAACGGGTGACCAGAACATCAAGTAAAAGCAAAGAACAATTGGATGCTCAACAGTAAAATTAATCAAAGGATAAAAATCATAACTTTTTCAAAAGGTGAAGGAGATTATTTAAATTACAATCTCAAATAATAAAAACATCCTCCACATAACGGCACCAAAGAATAGGTTTAATCGTTGAAAAAGGCAAAACCTCATTCTCGAGCTCCCGCAAAACGGTCTCGGCCAAAATACCAGATAAAGGGCTACCCATAGCGACGCCAGAAGTTTACAAGTAAATAGCGTCACGGAAAGCAAAGTAATTTATCTCCACAACAATATTCAAAGCAGAAGGGATTGCGTTGATAGTGGGGTTTTTAATATGTGATTCTGAAGTTTTTTGGCAATAATTTCAATGGCAATGTCAAACAGGATACTAGGGAAAAGGGAAACGACATCAAAACTATGGAGAGTACTAATAGGATTAAATTTAGTTTTAAATAGTAAATTAATGAAATTTTCAGTAGAGCTAATGGGAAAACTATGATTATTAAAATACGGTTTCAAGAAATGGGCAAGGGATTTATTTAAAAAATAAGTAGGTCCTGTACATTTGGAAACGATTGGGGACATAGGATGATTTAATTTATGCAGTTTTATTTGATCAAAATTTTTAGGGAGTTGATGTAAAGTACGAAAAATGGCAGATTTTACATTGGGAGGAAGATAAGTGCTTTTCTAAATTTTGGGATCGTAGTATTAATCATCGTAATCGGGAATTTTTTGACCTGGTTGCAGTCCATCTCGTCAATGCACTTCTGCATTGAATTAACATAATCAGTTTTATTTGTAAGAACAAGTTGGTTAGCTTTATCACAGATAAAATAACAAGGTCGGGGTTAGATTTAAGTTTCCTAATTTCCGCGATTTCAGTATTCAAAGCAATATCATAACTAGAATGACCATTTTTACTTTTAAGTTTATTATCATTTTGAAAGGCAGAAATAGACCGATATAAAACAAAACGCCAACGATCTTTATGGCCTTGAGCCACATTAAGAAGAGCATCTTCCACAGGGAGAATTAAATTAATGAAACTAGGATTAAATTAATAAAACTAGGAAAACTAGGAACACAAGGATAGGCAAATTTTGGGGCTCTCTCAAGGACTTTACGTTGAATAGAGGAAATATCAATGGTAGTACAATTTACGAAAGGCAAAGGCATTTTAAGCTGTGGAAACATTCTAGGTTTTAAAGGAAGAATTTCAAGACGGGAATATTTAAACACAGGGTGCTGAGAATAAAGAGGGGCATCACTCACAAAATTTTGGTCAAATAAAACTGCAAAAATTAAATCATCCTATGCGACCTATTGTTTCCAAATGTACAGGATCCTCTTATTTTTTAGAGAAATCACTAACATTTTTGGTCAAATAAAACTGCATAAATTAAATCATCCTATGCGCCCTATTGTTTCCAAATGTACAGGACCTACTTATTTTTTAGAGAAATCACTAAAATTTTTGGTCAAATAAAACTGCATAAATTAAATCATCCTATGCGCCCTATTGTTTCCAAATGTACAGGACCTACTTATTTTTTACAGAAATCACTAACATTTTTGGTCAAATAAAACTGCATAAATTAAATCATCCTATGCGCCCTATTGTTTCCAAATGTACAGGAGCTACTGATTTTTTAGAGAAATCACTAAAGTTTTTGGTCAAATAAAACTGCATAACTTAAATCATCCTATGCGCCCTATTGTCTCCAAATGTACAGGACCTACTTATTTTTTACAGAAATCACTAAAATTTTTGGTCAAATAAAATTGCATAAATTAAATCATCCTATGCTCCCTATTGCTTCCAAATGTACAGGACCTACTTATTTTTTAGAGAAATCCCTTGCCCATTTCTTGAAACCGTATTTTAATAATCATAGTTTTTCCATTAGCTGTACTGAAAATTTCATTAATTTACTATTTAAAACTAAATTTAATCCTAATAGTACTTTAAATAGTTTTGATGTCGTTTCCCTTTCTATTACTCCCCCTTATGGAAATTCAAAAACAAATACAAATAAAATAAACAAATTTTAAATTTATCGAATGTAGTCAGATATGATATAAAAAGAAAAAATCGTTACCTTCATATTGTACTAAAACACTTCTTCCAAGTTACAATTCTTAAATGAAGAAATGGAAATCTGTACATCTGAAAAATTTTACCTTCAGCACCTATAAACCACTTACAACTGTAAAATGGCTCAATAATGAGTTGAGAACATGATTCATGGATATAGTACATCAAGACTGTGTTGTCATATATGTGTTAAAGTATTAATCATTTTGAAGAAACGTAAGAAAAATTAAAGGGGGCGTGCCACTGTGCCCCTAGGTCCATTGTGCCTCACTCTACCCTATTTTATCTAGTATTTTATTAAAAGATGGCAGGCATGATTTAAAGGACACAGCCTTATCGAGATTTTGCACGTTTCCGAAACAAAAAAATTAAAAAATATATAAATATACTTCTTATATTAAATTCAATGGATATTTTATAAATGTTTTCAATCAGAATAATCATTATTAATAATTATTAGAGCAAAGACAAAAGCGAATGATGTCCTACTCAAACGACAACAAATTTTAGTCTCTTTAATCTCTCACTCCTTCTTAAAAAGTGATGAAAAGAAAACTCATAATTTTTTAATATTGAACTATTTAGATGCTACTGGAAGAAATAATTTGCAGGAAGATTAAGAAAAGGGTGTGTGTTTTAAGAAATTTTGATCGTGCAAGAAATCAATCCATTCAGAATTTTAGAAAATTATTACCGCATTCTAAACTGCAATCTGAAAAAATAACCGCTGCTTGAATGCTTTATCAATGCAAATATTAGATACATACCAATAATGCAGCAGAAGACTTATTTCTTTCTTGAAAAGAAACCTTTAAGAGCACACTAAAGGCCCCAACAACGAAAAATAAAATTTCTGCGAACTGTACTTGACACTATTCGGCTTTAAGTATCTGATATAACCATTTTTGACCTCAAAGAGAAATGAGATCGGCATTGTGCCTTCTCTGAGTAAAATCGCCTGACAATGACAATCTTGGGGAGCCGAATCTTTCACCCACTCTTACGACTTCAATTCAGTGAGCACTCTAGTATAGACATGTGGACCCAGAATAGATTCTTTGTTCATCTCGCGAGATCTCAATTTTCTGCGTATTGTGTTTGGATACAATGTCAAATTCTATAAGGCATTTTTGTCATGAATGGAATAGGAGAGACGTAACCGATGTATGCATGAAAGCTGAGAAACGAAAAAAAATTAAGAAATTTTTAAAGACTAATAATAAATTGAGTAATGCTGAGTTTAATAAACAGTAAAATATCTGAAGTTATTAACTGCGATTTTAAAATGTTTATTATACGTGTCATCAGTTACATCTCAAAGAATCACATTACTTTTGCTTAAAAACTACAAAGAACTCATAAGTAGAGATAATCGAACCCAATATTCGTTTCACCAGACAGCGGTTAAACTATTAAACTACTAGGAAGGTTACCTCTTTCTCTATGTTCTTTACAAGTTGCACATTTCTTTATCAATCTCCATCTAACAATGCTTTATGAGGTGCAAGTTATTACTTTTCATATTAATATTATGAATGAACATTGAATGAAACAATGAAAAACATTATATTTTATATTACAGTGTTGTTAATATTATGAATAAACATTGAATGAAACAATGAAAAACATTATATTATATATTACAGTGTTGTTAATATTTCGTATTTTATTTTAAATACTTATCCCTTGGATTGCCCGTAAGATCTTGTGAGGTCAATTTCAAATTGTCCTGAGAACAGAGGAAACATAATTTATTAGATATAATTGGAGTAAGTTAATGCATAGTACGTATTTCTTATTTCAAACGCATTAACTTACTTCAAACGACGGTGTAACATTTGAATCAGGGCGAATTTCAATCTTGCAAAATTTGTCAAACAATGACGGCGGTACCTGCTACATTTTTTAAATAAAGAAATATGTACAGAAAAAGTGTAAACAGATACAATAAATAATTGAATTTTCTTACCATTCAGAAGCAAACAAACCATCAATCTAAAAGACTGTTAAAAACTCCTTTCAAATTATTCAGAAGACATCAAAAAATAATACAAAAATATATAGCTTTTGTTTAGTTAGAGTTATATCGCATAACATACGTGTATACTGACTGTATAAATGAAAGGGTTCTTTTTTTACAAACAGAGAAAATTAAGAATTATTATTGCACAATTTCTACTGTATCAACTTTGTCTACTTTCTACTTAGTACTACTACAACTGTGCCTACTTTAAAACATAGTTGAAAAGTGTTTATGACTTTGTTCATTCTGTCTGTTTGTCTGTCTGTCCATTTGTACGATAATTTCTGTAAAAATGACTTTATCAAAATGAAATTTTAATATGTTGTTGAGACGGTCTGTGGAACATATGGGAATGTAAATAAATAATATCACCCAATTAGTTTTGGATTAAACCCGGGTTGAAAAAGTGAAATACATTGAATCATATAAAACCTAATTTTTCAAACATTTTTTAAGCAAAGTTAAAAATCACAAATAGCTTCGAAAATTTTAGAAATATTTAAATTGTATAAAAAAAAATCAGCAAATATAATTGGTAGTTTTTTAAATAAAAATTAAAACAGTAATTACTCCCATATTATATGTAGAGATTAGGTGACCTGCTTCAAAATAAAATACGGCATCCATCATTTTATCCTAGTGTAAAAATCGCAATTTTTAAAGTTATTTTACATTTATATTTAATGTTGCATCCATCCTAAAACCGGTTTATGTTTGCGTATTTTCTGTGCATCTATATTCTGTGCCAACGCAATTACAATATATTTTAGTTTAAAGGATCATCAAACTTTGATTATTTCTACAACGAAGCCTAATTTTAATGCATGCAGAATGTAAACAAGTGATTGTAAAATGAGTTGCATAAGAATTGCTGAAATTTTTCAATCAAAAGTATTTAGCTTTGGAGTCTGGAATAAAAATGATATGAATGAAATATTCATTGCTTTAACATAGAGAGCAAGGCGATTTATATTTCCATGGCGTCATTTGAATAAAGTTCATTTTTCTCGATAAATTTTTAAGTTTTCAAATATAATAAATTATTGTAGTACTGTGATAATTTAAAATATATCAGCGGTAAATGTATCGCATGTTAGAGATGTTTAAATAAAATAACATTTCAGTTTGAAAGTGTTATATAATCATTGCTTTATGCATGATTGATCTTCCTTGTTCAATGTATCCGGTCTCTTCTACTGGTGGCTAGATAAGTGATTAGAACACTTATTTCCGAAGTGAGAGGGGGTGGATTATCGGCATACATGCTCTAATTGAACTGACCCTTAGTTGGTGAAATTAAACGGCATTCGGGTATGATATTAGCAGATCCTATCTACGCACTGCTGACCATGAAGGTAGTACCTAGCTACGTCTTTTCGCCCATGTTGTGCTTCAGGGTGGAGAAGCAGAGCAGTTCGTTGCATTTCAGGATTGTAATTTCAGACGTATTTATAATTCCAAGATATTGAGGGTAAGAAATTTTCAACAGCGGTATCACGAAGGATTAGGAATTTTATTTTATTATGCTTTTATTTATTTATCTATAAACATTACACTTAGTTAAACGATAATGTCACGTTAAGATCTTCATATAGCAGATTTTTTGGTACAGTGGACTTTCGGTTGTAAAGAGCAATTTTATAATAAAACAAGAAAGATCAATCATGCATAAAGCACTGATTGCGAAACACTTTCCAACTAAAATGTAATGTTATTTAAGCATATCTCAATTGTTCAGAGCTAATATTTTTTAAATTATCACAGTACTACAATAATTTATTATATTTGTGAACTTAAAACTTCATCGAAAAAGACAATGCTAGTAACCATGGAGGTAAAAGTAAGGAGTTAAAACTTTACATTAAGAAAACGCCAGTGCCGTGTAAGACAATAATGCAGGTGGCGCTTGGATAAGATTAGTCCTGTATTGCATGAATTTCTATGGCGAAAGACTTAAATATTTTTTTAAACTGTCAATTTTGTAAAAATAAATAAGTAGTGCAATGCAAGTTAGAACTGAAACAATAAAGAATATTCTTATGCAATTAAAATTATTATACCTTTCAATTTATTTTTAACTCCATAGATTCTATATCCTACAACTATGAAAAAATATTCTTAATGTAAAAGTAATCAAAAATGCATATACTAAATACTACACCTGTCTGTTGTGTCAATTAGCAACAACAGCTACATTACTAACACTAGTGGCACCTAGATATAATTCTCTAGGAATTATGGCATTTTTAAGAATTTCTTCCATAGGAGTTTTATCTCCTTCTTTCTAACTCCATGATAGTTACACTGAATGAACTTTATTCAAATAACGTAATCGTATGCCTCTTTATGTAAAATCATTGAATATTTTATCATTTAAAACAAAAAATATTGTAATTGCGTTGGCGCAGAATTTAGATACACAGATAATACACAAAAATAAAACGATCTTTAATCATCACGATCTCTACGTAGCTGAAAGTAATGGATGCCATATTTTATTTTGTAATGAGTCACATGATCTCTTCATATATCATGAGTGTAACTATTATATAAATTTTTATTTAAAAAACTACCTAACATATTTTGCTGAAAATTTTTATGCAATTTATGTGATAATTTGAATATTCTCAGAAATTTTCGAAGTAAATTGTAAATTTTAACTTCAAAAAAATAAATAAATATTTGTAAATTTCGTAAATTTTAGTTTTAAAATGTTTGAAAAATTAAGTCCCGCAGGGTTCATTGTATCTCCCTTTTTTTAACCCAAGTTAAATCCGAAAGTAATTGGGTGATATTATGCATTTTCATTCTCATATGTGCCACAGAATGACATACTAAAATTTCATCTTGATAAAGTCATTTTCATGGCAATTATCGTGCGAACGGACAGACAGACAGAATGGCCAAAGCCATAAACACTTTTCATCTATGTTGGAAAGTGTTAAAAATGTGTTTTTTAAATAGTGCAAATATAGAATATTTTATGCCAACTGATATGTTACATGAAAAGGATGTCTGTATATCTATATAATAATTCTTTAATATGTTTTTATTTTTCCAGATACACCCATCCCGCAACCCGGTGACTTCTTTGCACACTTATATTATAAACCACAAGACAGAACTAATGGGGCCGAATTATCAGCTCCCCCTTCCAGATGCGGAGAATCTATATAATAATTGTCTAACGTGTATGTGCCTTTCAAGGCCCTACAGAGGCATCCCGGTGACCTAGAAGACTGAATCTTTGTACACTTATAGTTTTGTTTTCCGGACAGAACCTAACGGGCCGAATTTTAGAATTCTGCCTCTAATGATAATTCGTCTATCTCTCTAGTAGAAATTCGCTTAATCTCTCTAGTAGTAATTCGATTAATCTCTCTAGTAGAAATTCGTTTAATTTCTCCAGTGGTAATTCGTTCTATCTCTCATAGCTATAGGTATACCCAATATCCTGGAAGGAGGAGAGCGATAATAACCGTAAAAGTTTGGCTACTGTCTTGTGGTCAATTTGGATGGTCTACAGTGTCGGTTTTTGCTTTTCAATGTGGACCATATAGAGATCCAATATAATTGTTTACCCAATGGAGTGTATGATTCCCAACACTCTCCTCTCTGTCAACGCCATTAGATTAAGCTACGCGGAAATACAAGCCCGTCATTAATACAATTATTGGCTAATTTATATCAGAGTATTTCAGGCCCGAACTCAAAGACGTTTGATTTATGGGATTAGAAAAGTATTCAAAACTGATTCAGCATTATCTAAATCATTTGCACAAATGGACACGAAATGATTTCTCAGGTTCAAAAGTACCAATTTAAAAATAAAAGCTATTTTAAAATACATTGAAATGGTAAGTAAAATAGACTTCTCAATAATTGAGGGTGCCCGTTATTTGCATCTTTTGCTTATGGTAGAAAACTGCCCCAATGAAAGCATGATCTACAGTTCCTTTATAAGTTGAGCATTTATCGTACGCCGATGTGAGGTTCCCTCTCAGCAAAATATATCATTCACTCTAGTTTCTGAAAAAGAGCATGTGCGGTTAATAAATATTAAAACACGTTTTAAATGAAGATTAGAAAATGTACTTAATAATATTTAAAGTTTAAATAAATTTTATAAACATTTGAAAAGCAGAAATGTCACTTAGATGCATACCAACAAACCTATCCTTGTTAACAATCACACATAAAAATTTTTAATTTGTGATGGAATTTCATTCAGAAAGTGTAGAAAATTGAAAAATATAAATTTTTCGTTATATTAAAAGTTTGTTGGTTTTGTGGATGGCAAAATTATGTCTGATTTCAACCCACAATTTGGCAGTTCAGCAGAAGTGCAGAACCATTTTATTATTAACACTTTACAACAAAGTTGAAAAGTGTTTATGACTTCGTTCATTCTGTATCTCTGTCTGTCTGTCTGTCTGTCCGTTATCACGATAACTGCCGTAAAAATGACTTAATCAAAATGAAATTTTAGTATGTTGTTCAGACGGTCTATAGGACCTATGGGAATATAAATGAATAATATCACCCAATTAGTTTTGGATTGAACCCGGGTTGAAAAAATGGAATACATTGAGCCCTATGGAACCTAATTTTTCAAGCATTTTTTAAGCGGATTTAAAATTCACAAATTACTTCGAAAATTTTAGGCAATATTCAAATTGTTCCATAAAATATATAAAAAAAAATCAGCGAAATATATTCAGTTGTTTTTTAAATAAAAATTTAAATAATAATAACACCTCTTATATGAAGCGATCACGTGTCCATGATATGAAACGATCACATGACCCACTTCAAAATGATATATGGCATCCATCTTGTGTCAAAATCGTGATTTTTAAAGTTCTTTTTAATTCATATTGAGTGTTGTATCCGTCCTAAAACTACTTTATTTTTGCCTAAATTCTGTGCATCTACATACTGAAACAACGCAATGACAATATATTTCAGTTTAAATGCTCTTCCAAATTTCATTATTTCTACTATTAAGCCTATTTTTCACCTATGTAAAATGTAAACAGCAAAATATATAGAATGAGTTGTATTAGAATTCCTGTATTTTTTAACACAAAATAATTTAGTCCATGGAGTCTGCTTAGCTGATATGAATGAAATATTCATTGATTTTAGAAAGAGAAGGACGATATTTTTCGATGAAGTTTTACGCATTGAGTTTACTTACTTGTAGCTCAATGGTCTTAATTTTTAAATAAAATAAATTATTATAGTATTGTGATGAATGACATGAATGGGGGAATTATTTATGAATGAAATGTTGCTTTTATAGAGAGAGCCAGGCGTGTTATTTTTTATGACGTCATTTGAATGAATTTCAGTTGTTTTCTATGATGTTTTCAAATATAATAAATTATCGTAGTATTATGATAATTCTAAAATTATTACCGAGGAATGTATAACATTTTAGAGATGTTTAAACCAGGCAATTTATACTTTAATGCCGTCATTTGAATGACGTTAATTTTTTTCGATGAAGGTTTAAGGTGTCAAATATAATAAATTAATGTAGTATTGTGATAAGTTTTAAAATATTACCGAGGATTGTATTGCATTTTAGACATGATTAAATAAAATTGCATTGAAGTTGGAAAGTGTTTCATAATCAATGCTTTAAGCATGATTGATCGTTCTTGTATAATATAATGTTAACATTTTTACAATATAGTTCTCATTAACGCCAAATTAACATTGGCGACAAACAACTTTTTAAACAACTAACTCTCACAGCCTGATTAGAATCATCGAATTCAAGAAAAGTATTATTCACCCATTTTTAACACTTTACAACAAAGCTGAAAAGTGTTTATGACTTTGTTCATTCTGTCTGTCTGTCTCTCCGTTAGCACGATAACTGCCGTAAAAATGACTTTATCAAAATGAAATTTTAGTATGTTGTTCAGAAGGTCTGTAGGACCTAGGGGAATATAAATAAATAAATCACTCAATTAGTTTTTTACTGAACCCGGGTTGAAAAAATAAAATACATTGAGCCTTATGGTACCTAATTTTTCAAACATTTTTAAGTAAATTTAAAAATCACGAATTGCTTCAAAATTTTTAGGAAATATTCACATTATTCCATAGAATATATAAAAAAAAATTCAGTAAAATATGTTAAGTAGGTTTTTAATTAAAAATTACTTAATATAGGGAAAAAAACAAATTCAATTAAATTCTGACTTTGGGATATCTTCCAGAAAGAAAAGAGAGATATATTATATAATAAATATCTTTCCACTTGTTTAAACGTTTTGCATATGGGAGAGGCTTCACATTTTAAAATAAATTTGGCAGATAACAATTTTTCATTTTTTTGAAATTTTATATAACTCTTCATGATATACTTATTTGATGGCATTTTTAATGCACTTTCCTACGTCCTAGAGAGTTAAAATTTGGTACACAGCTTAAATTTGTTGAACATTTTATTCGACAAAAATTTGATGGATCTTTAAATATAGATCATACATTTTTTTCGAAATGGCCCGAAAATAATCCTCGTTCACTTCTATAAATCATTGTTGTAATATTGTTAAAAATTCTGATGCGGACAGCACATGTCTTTCCCTGCAGACTCATATTCGTTCTCTTTATTTATTCAATAATAATTTGAGTTTATCTGCACAAAATAACAACCAGAAGTATTTTAAATGACTTTGAATTTACTCGTTAAACATAAATTTGGTTTTCATTTGATAGCTGGACTTATTGCCAAAGGTGGCGTAGCGAAAACGCTAAAAAACCAGAATATCTCAAGAACGGCTAGTCCTAGAGTAATGGGGTTAGTCTTATTCTTTTTGTTGTCAAAAATCTCGTATAAAATAGGAATTTAATTGATATAATTGAGCACACGTAGTCTTTTATTTTTATATATAACGATTTTTGCGGGCCATTTCGCAAAAATAGCCCGTTCCTTTTTCCCGAATCGTACTAGAATAACCTACAAATGATTTATATACAAAATATTGTTAAATTTGGTATATAAATCCCTTGCTGGTTATTGAAATATTATACACCACATTTTGTTAAATTTGTTCCATTAGTTTTTAGCTAGAGTGGATAAAGGCAATTTTTGCGGCCATTTCGCAAAGAAGGCAGATTCTTTTATTACGAATCGTATTATAATCTAATGAACATCAGGATTTCCCACAAAAAACATACCTACTAAATTGTATGAAATTCGGTCCATTAGTTTTTCAATTAGAGTGGATGTAATATCCACACAAACACACAGAAACATACACAGATACACCCTTACACACACAGACGTCTTCCTAAAAATAGTTTTTTCGTGTTCTAGAAGTCCCAAAACGTGTAGATCCTTTGAAAATTCGAGTTCCGATCTTCAGCACGATTCCAATACTTTGAGTACATACACATACACACATATATTATCTGTGTATCTGTGTATTATCTGTGTATCTAAATTCCGTGCCTATGCAATTACAATAGTTGTGATTTTAAATGATCCCTAAACTTTTATTATTTCTTCAACGAAGCCTAATTTTAACATATGCAGAATGCAAATATCTCAAGCGATTATAAGATGAATTACATAAGAATTGCTGAATTTTTTCCACACAAAATTATTTAGCTCTGGAGTCTGGAGTACTAGTTATTTGAATGAAATATTCATTGATTTTGCATAAAGAATCAGATGATTTATATTTCGATACAGTTTTAAATATTTAAGTATAATAAATTACTGTAGTACTGTGATAATGTAAAAGATATCACCACTGAATGTATCACATTTTAGAAATTTATAAATGAAATTGCATTTCAGTTGGAAAGTGTTTCATAATCAATGCTTATGCATGATTGATCCTTCTTTTTACTTATAACGGTACCGATTCTATCTCTCGTACTACATGACCTACTTGGTCATGATAAAAAATAATTAAACGCTTGTAAAGATATTTATTATAAAATATACCTTTGCTTTCTTTCTGGAGATTATGTCAAGAGTCAGAATTTAATGAATTTAATTGAATTTGTTTTTCTCCCTATATTAAGCAATGTTTATTAAAAAAATTACCTAATATATTTTGTGGAAAATTTTTTTTCTACATTTTATGTGGTAATTTGAATATTTCCTAAAATTTTCGAAGCAATTTGTGAATTTTAACTTCGCTTAAAAATGTTTGAAATATTAGGTCCCATAGGGTTCAATGTTTCAATTTCATATTTCAATTGTTTCAACCCGTGTGAAATACAAAACTAATTGGATGATATTATTCATTTTTTTCTCATATGTCCCGCAGACCGTCTGA
The DNA here is from genome assembly GCA_951213105.1 of Amaurobius ferox. Taxonomy (NCBI): domain Eukaryota; kingdom Metazoa; phylum Arthropoda; class Arachnida; order Araneae; family Amaurobiidae; genus Amaurobius; species Amaurobius ferox. The sequence goes on along the minus strand of OX578133.1, from coordinate 80,942,945 downwards.
ACAATATACTAATATTTTATTTTCATAAAGTCATTTTTACGGCAGTCATCGTGTGATCGGACAGACAGACAGAATGACCAAAGTCATAAATACTTTTCAACTATGTTGGAAAATGTTAAAAGTTATTGGTCATCTTTCGCTTTATAATGTACACTGACTATGTTCATGAAAGCGTTAAACAATATAGAACCGTCTGAAGTAATATACTTTAAATTAAGTAATAAAATATATGAAACACATTGTTTATTTAATTTTATAAAATGCTTATGATGTAAAAAAAACGCATTTCACTTACTGGACTTTGTTATACAGAAAAGATATATAGTAATTAACGAAGTCAATATAGCTTTTGACATGTAAAATTAAGGTAAAATATTTTTTACAAATGAAAAATATTTTATAGTATTACAGTAAAATTTCGTCACTATTTTAATGAGTTCATTATCCAAATATCAAATATTAAACCATATTTGTCGTTAAACATCTACAATTTTCTCAGTTCAAATATAGAAAAATATTCAATATTTTGCATATTTAATTATTTAATGTTGTACGACAATAACTGATTAAAATTATAACTAATTTAAATTGTATTATATATCAGCCGATTTGGGAAAATTACAGAGTCCATTTTGATGATAAGAGAAATTGCAATTCCGTTTCAGTAACTCAACTGGGAAATGCGTCGTTTGGCCAGTACGAAAATCCCCGGTTTGAGCCCCTGCAGATACAGCAAGGTTTTTTAAAATGCCGCCGGAATAAAATTAACCTTCCAGGTTAGTGTCGAGATGTCGGGGGTCTGAAAGTGATCCTAGTACGACCAGCACGGATTCAGTTGACTCTAAAACATTAACAGGCTCGGATACGGTCGGCGGGGTCTTTGAAGCGTTTCAGGGTGCCGGCCCGTTGGTTTTAAATTTTATTCTTTCCGATAATGCGTGCAATAGACTGAAGTTAAAAGGGATCACCATGCCTCTTTCTTTTCTAGCCAATCCCAGGCATTACCTGGGCTTGAATATTGAGAGCAGATTTCAAATAAGGAGGCTAGCAACGGTACAGGAGGCTTACCTGAGGTAAAAATAGCAGGAGGTGGTCAGTCAGATTGCCAGTAGTTGCACGTCCATCTGAAATTAAAAGGGAAATAATGCAATGTCCACTTCAATGCCATTCCGTTCCCGTACCTCAGCTGGGAGAGCTTTGACTAGTCAGTAAGGCGATCCACGGTTCGAGCTTTGGCTGTGAAAGCAAAGTTATTTACAAATGTAAATAATAATCTCGAGTCTTTCCCATTAAAGTTGTAATATCTATATTTATAATAATAGTGACATAAATGTAAAACTGAAAGTTGTATTTCATTAGTTGTAATTCATATGTTTAAATAGCTGAGAGAAATCCCTGAATTTCGGACATACTAATACCGGGATAACGTGATAAATTGTTTGGCTGGGATCACGGAATTTCGGAATTCGGGATCACATAATTACTACAGGATGCAATTTTGAAAAGGCTATTTCTCTTTCTTATTGAAATTGTCTCCCAACAAAATTATTACTTTCTCTACATACATAGTATAAAGTATATGGAAAGCATTGCGATGGGGTCGAAACTTCGAATTCAAATTTTCGACGGAAAAGTATCCCTAATTTCGAATCGAACGTTTTTGGGGTGATGTCTGTAAGTGTGTTGATACAATATCTAACGAATGCATGAAGCGTTTCGAACGTAATTTGGGTACGATCATTACAATCCGTGAATTCTGAATATCTATTGATTTTAAAAACGATCGAACGTTCAGAAAATCCCTAAATTTTTTAATGGGTTTTTGTAAAAAATTAGGACATTCAATAATTTAAAAAATATGCACGTAATTTTTTATTCTAAAACACATGACGCAAACTTTAGAACGTTAGCTTTTCGCGATATTGCACGTTTCTCAAACAGATATATCAAATAAATAATAGAAAGCATCATAAAATATGTAAAATTTGGCGAATAGTTCGACGGCAAAATATCGCCAACTTGGCGACTTTTATTAATGTTGTGTCAAATTGGCAAAAATGACGCTATATTGATGAATAAATAATTAACGTATTTTAATATAATTTAATGGAATATATTGCGTAACAGATGTTACCAATATTTACAATTGCCAAGTTATATTTGAGTGAAATATGAGTTAATTTGGTACTTTAAAGTAATTTTATATATTGTCATCTAGAAAAGCGTCAAATGTGAATGTACTTTTCAACATTAGAAAAGTTGTGCCGTGGATTTTGTTCATCATTATTTCGCATTGAAAGAAGTAAAGCACTTTCATTATTCAAGGAAAATTATGTACTTCCTACATCAGTTTTGTTTTTCATTTTGTTACCAATAAAATTTTCAAAATCAATATAAATCGCTTATTGTAAAAGTAATATATGAAATTGTATAAACCACTAATCACAAAATAGGGAATAATTGCATTTTTCACGTTATTTATATATTCAATGAAAATTTAAAAAATAAATAAATGTGCATGCAGCAATTCTGCCATTAAAGTTCAAATTTACAAAAGGAGAGGTGTTGAAAACATTTTTTAATCGCACTTGAGTCTATAGAATAAATAAATATTTACTTTGCTTGGATTCACTATGCTTATCTGTCTTAATTAGACTATTAGTTAAGAAAGCTTTCTACCGAGAACACAGTTATCTGAATAAACTTGAATACGTTTGAAACTTAAATTTGTTTCTTTATATTTAGTCTTTGAGATTAAGAATCATGAATGCGCAATATGGAGTTTCATAAAGGATCTTTTACGTATGAATGAACTTTGGAGTCATCAAAGCAAATATATTGCTTATTACACCGAATATTATTTAAAACAGATTACTTTATGTAGCTTTGAATACAGAGTGGTCCGTGTAAAGTTAATTTATGTTAAACTTCATTTTTGGACGTAGATGATTAGATCTCTTCTAAATTTCTTCGAAAATAGGGATTAAACAACTAATACCTAAATCTTTCATTGAATTTAACTTTTCAAAATTATTTTCATACCTAAATGCTGTGTAAAATTTAACCCCAATTATATTTTTAATAAATGAAATTTAATGTATACAGGTTCTTAAAAGAAGATAGGACAAGGCTTTGTTTCCTTAAATAGTGTTACTAGACACATACCTCCATTTACAAAGTTTCATAAAAAAGGTGCAACATTTTATGAAAACAGTTTCAACTCTGCGGAGTTTTTTTTTTAAATATAAAAAGTATTTAGAATTTTAAAAGGTCCCTGTTGTAGTCTCCCAAAATAGTAAATTGATCCTCAAGCATTCGTAAATTAAAACGAAAAAGGGCCATATTTTTATATGACAAATTTTCAAAATTATTAGAAGATAAATCTATTCACTTAGATCACTTAACCATACCATACTTCTGATTGGTTTAAAGCTAATATATGAAACGCAATGTAGGAATTTTCCATAAAATATAAAATCATTAAATGCTGCTCCATTAACTAGAAAGATTACGTTTTGTAATAAATTTGCACTTTAACCCCAAAGAAATCATCAATAGTCACTTATGTCAATATCAATCATAATTATATCAATAGTCACTTATTAATTAAAGGCTAATTGTATTTTGATAAAGATTTTGCAAGTGAGTATGAATAAGTCATTTTCTTTGGACCCATAAGTTGACAAAAAGGACCAATTTCAATTTATGTCGTGTTCATTTGATGCCAGACACATTGTAGTTTAGATCTTGTGCCATTATTTCTCTGTGAAAGAAATAAAATCATGTTGGGAAAGCCATGTGCTGCTCTCATCAGATTTTTAATATGCTTAATTAAATGTTTGCTTATTCGTAGTTTTCTTTTATCTGCACGCTATCATTCGAATTCATGGGATTAAATTTATTGCCCTATTTTTCTTAACAGGTATTAACATAAAAAATTAATATTTTTGATTACGTATATATTACTTTCCCCAGGTATTAGTATAATGTATAAAGAAAGT